>JAPDSC010107271.1:0-38294 GCA_026290005.1 Latrodectus geometricus
AAAATTTGCACACAGAATAAATGTGATAAGCAAAAATAAAGGGAAAAATAAAATACAAGCATACTGAGTCAATAATTGTTTTATTAACACTTGATCGACTAGAATACATATATATTCTATATAAAAATGAACAAAATAGTAGTAAGCTTCTACAGTAAAGTTTCATACAAATATGATTACAAAAATTAAGTAACGCAGATAATATAATTAAACATTTCAAATAACTAACAGTTTTCTCACCAGGCCAGCTGGAATACAGTAAAACATAATGAACTAATTAATTCATTTTTTAACAATAAAAATGTAACTTTACCTGTCAATGAAAAAACTTCAATCTATAAAAATTTCTAATTATATTTGTTCATAAAAACATTGCTACAATTAAAAAATGTTAAAGAACAACTTACAGTTAAAATACACTTACAACTTTTGACATCTTATGTTTTTGTAAATTCATAAATACAATGGACATTTATTATGATAAAAATTTATAACATGTTCAATACTTTGGATTTAAGCAGATATCTATTTTACATCAAAATCACCATCCAGAAATTTTAATGAAAAATTGCTTCGATTAAAAAACAAATTAAATAGAAAGTTTATAAAATTTATAACCGTAATCCGGAAAAGTTATGCATATAAATAATACTACACACATACAACAAAAGCCTATTTCAATGGCAAAGACACAAAACATGTTTTATATAACATGTATTCAAAAGAAATTTGTCTATAACATCAATACATATACAATAAATGGTGCATCTAAGATAATCAATGAGCATAAACCCATCATATGTGAATATGCAATGTAGTTCTACAATGTGTGACACATATATCAAATTAAAGTTTCACCACAAAATATTTAATTTAATTCATAAACATTTATTATTTTTTTTAAATAACAGCAAATATAATTATATTAATAACTCAACAATAATTCAACATAAAATAGAAAATTTCAGTTACCAAAAGGGAAAGAAATAGAATAGATATTATTAGAAAGTAATAACAAGTTAATTATATAAATTAAAAGTTGGATTTCTAAATTATGAGTGGAATGTTACAGAAAATTAAGAAAAGAGAAATATGCAATATATTTAAGACAATACAAGAGCAGTAAAAAATATGATTTAATAAATATTAACTTTCTAGATATATACACACTAATAACATATTCATTCACAAATCAATAAATGCATACCAATAAATGTAATGGATTTATAATATGAAACCCTGAAAAGAAAAGAGAATTTTGGATAAACCAAAATTAATAAAAAAAAGTAGTTTTAACAGTTTAAAATAATGAGTCTGCAATTTTTTATTTATTATAAAATTTGTCTTTTGAAAGTTTGTGCAACACACTAAACCAATGTTTCTCAACCTGCTGTGAGATACAAGTATATAGCAGGTGTATCACAAAAATAATATATTTTAAAAATCTACCAAATTTCATTAATCATTAATTAATTAAACACAAAAATATACATTTTTACAGTAAATTTTAATGTAGATAAAGTTAAATTATAAAATGAGAGGCATTTATTTTAAAATCAAGCAAAAAATCAGCTCTATTTGGACTGAATGATGAAAATATTTTTTTACTTTTTTAAAAACAAATATATTAGATAATATGAATCACTTCCATTTTTTACATATAGTTTTTTGCATATATACAGCATATAATTTAGGATTCCTAACTAATTATATTTAAGAATCTGAAAGGGAAATTTTTTTTTATATTTTCCAACTAAGTTCGATGTAAATCAATATGATTTTACCACCATAAGACCTTACAATTCAAACAGTAACTATATGCTTTAAGGTCAAATAGCACAAGTTTATAGCTTAAAGTTGATCTGAATCACAACAAACATCCATGACTGAGAGTGAAATCAAATTGCACTTTTTACTGCATCAACTCATCAGTGCATAAACAAAAATTCAACTCCCTGATTGATGATTTATGGAAGAAATAAAGGAATATTGGGTTTAGATAGCTCTTTAAAAAGACACAAATATGAAATATTTTTCATTACTTTTTACAATAAAATGAAAATTTATTTCAGTAAATATTGGAATTCCAAAGTGTTAATATATTTTTATCAGTAATAAAATCAAGATTTCTTATTTATCGATAAAAATTTTATTTAATTTTTACATGCGCTATTTTAAAAATTCATAGAATTATTTGAAGTTTAAACATAATAAAACTTAAAAATGTAGAAAAAGTTTAGTTTTTATTTAGATTATTAGTCGATTTTTTAGTTATTTCTGTAATCATAAAAAACACCATGAAGTGCTTACAAAAGTAAGTTGTTTTGATTCAAAACACGTAACACCAGTTTCTTAAAAATGAAGTTTTTTAACAATATTCTTTAATTAATTTACTTAAAATCTAATTTATACAACAATAAGTAAAAATACTTTAGAAGACAATATAAATTAGCATCAGATTCAAGTTTAATACCAGCAGACTAAATGACCCAAAGTGCTATTTATTGCACATCTTTAAAAATGTCTTTAAAATTGTGTCATCAATCCAGATTGAGAAACACTGATGAAGTGAGTAATCTTTAAGTAATTTATTTTTATAGAACCGAGATATTTACTAGTGTTTTTATTGAATTTTACATTTTAATGCCTTATGCATATTAATATCACAAATTATAAGATTGTCTTATTTCATAATGGATAAAATGGTTAATTTTTAGAACTCACAAATGCTTAAGCGTAAAATATTACAACTGCATTAAAAAATTAAAGCAATCTTTTTTTATAAACAACTATATTTATGTAAAAATTTTATGAAATTAAAAAAAATAATTTGATTTTGGAAATATTTAAATTAAAAAAATAAATCACTATTTAATATATAATTTTTTAGAGAATGTTCTCCACCTATTTTTTTAAATATTTTAAATAAATTATATTTTTAACTGTTATGAAGAAATGAGACTAGCATGCATTTAATTCAAAAATATTTCTCTTCAGAGTTTCAAAAGTACTCATAAATAATAAAGAGTGAATAAACTAATGCTTTTTCTTTGCTTCAATAGATCGGTCGTTTACATCTATGATACTTATATTGACACATGCTACATACATTTGAAGAAGAGTAATCAAAGTTTTGACAATGGCAATAGGTGTGGTGAGATAGATCAGAATTTTAAAGAGTCCCATTCCAAGCACTGTAATGAAAATGTTTTTGTTGAGTAAACATGTAATTAAGGCATGAAATGATAAATAGACTTTACTTAAAAAATTAATAATATGTTTTACTATCACAAGCTTCTTTCAGTTTTTAATTGCAAAAAATATAATCAAATCAAAATCTTTAACTATTATATAAATTTATTAATATTTTAAAATTTGCATAATTAATAACTTTAATACCAGAAATATTAAAATTTTTAATTTTAATAAATTAAAATTCACAATAAAAACTTAAACAAAATACTAAGTTATAACATTAAATAATTTTATTAGTGTAAAGAAATAAGTAATCTTTTTTCTTTAGACTTGATTCACTGAAAATAATTCACAGGTGTAAAATATATTATTTTCAATAACATTAATAACAATACATTATCATTAACAATGAAATTATATTGAAACAAAACTACATAATATATAATAAAATAGATGAAAAAATAATTATGTGATGTTTCATAGCTGATGAAAATTGTAGATGATTCTAAAAAAATATTTTTTTTAATTCAAATGTTTTCCTCTTGAATTTACAAGACATTTATTTCAGAAATATCGCGCTTAAATTTTAGCATATCTCTTAGTTTTCCATGTGAAGGGGGTCCTAAGAAATCATTATTGATGATGGTTTATAATTAAACTTATATTTCCAGTATTTTCTAAAAATGTTTTCTAACATCTTTAAAACTATTTTATATCCTCAAAACATCTTTACTAAATGTTTTGTAAACTTCAAGAATCAGTGTTTTGAAATTTGTTGCAGTTAAATTCAATCATGTGCAGTTTGATTCTTAAATAAAAACATATTATAAAACATATAAACAGCAAATTTTAGAAAAAAAGATGTGATTTTTAAATTAATTTTTATCCCTTATATTTAAAATTTAGTGCAATGCCTTTGTTTAAGAATCAAATTAAATATTTTGTTTCTACCTATTAATCATTATTAAAAATTTTTTTTTTAAAACTACATTTAAGATGTGTGTACTGAACTATTTTAATTTCAATACTTTTTTGATTATCATGCACATTGCAATACTAGGCTAAAAACTACTTAAGAAAACATTTGCAAAAAATAAAAACTATACTGCTGAACTAAAAACTCATATTCAAGGTTTTAAACTATATAGGGTATGCATAATATATATTTAAAATATAAAGTTTATATATTTCATAAGATTGATTATAATCCAATAATCAATGATATTTACAAACATTAAATAAAATCTAATGTTTGTAACTATCTTTGATACAGGCTATGCATATACAAGTAGTAAGTAACATAAATCACAGCAAATTTAGAATGGGGGTTTGTACACAGAATATAATTTCAAGTTATGATAAAATATTTCTAGGGAAATCAAGCAATGAATGAAGATATGCGCAAATAATTACAAAGTTTGTGCAAATAAAATGAAATTAATCTTACTTACACTCCACAATTAAATTAGTAACTTTTTTTCCAATAAATGGAAATTGCAATATTTTAATTATTTCTCATTCATTTTATAATAAATGTCTGTTTTTACTAGATGTTCCAAACAACAATAACTAAATAATAAAGAAATTACCTGTAGGTCCTGAAGTGAAATAAGCAAGGTACAGCATACTGTAAAATAATTCATTTCCAGCACACATGAAAAATAATACCGGCTGAAAAATAATAATCGATAAATCTAAATAATGCTACACTGAAAAATGCTTCATTAAAAAATGCATTTATTGAAATAAAACTCATTTTCAATGTCATTTTCAAATCTATATATTTTTGTTCATTTGATTATGTACATTTTTTAGAAATTGTCTGATAATGAAATTCACAAGTCAAAAGTCTGATTTTTATAGGTTCACAATTATTATAATGATACAAACAATTTTGTGATAACAATTTTTATATAAAATACAGTCATACCTGAAAATTCTTTTTTCATGACAATGATTTTTAAAAATATGAACAGGTACATTAACATTTATTACTAAAGAAAAAATTAAAATTCTTTTTTAGGCTTTGCCAAACCTGCATATTTATTTAATTTTCCCAATAGAATTATAGAATATCTACTTGTGTAATACACTATTATTTCTAAGAATGAAAAAACATAAAAGAAAAATATATTGAACTGAAATCCCAACCAATTGAATCTTCTAACCATTAAATCTTTTCATGGAAGTTAGAAATGAAAGTTGAAACAAATATAAATTACACAGAAAATAAAGTTTTAAATAAATTATGACAATTTCTTAAATAAATAAATATTATAAGCTTATCTGGATGGAAGATAATGATAGGTTAAAAAATTATACTCTTTAAAAAAGAAGGGCTTGTATTGGTTTTAGTTCAAAAGTCATTTTGATTTTTGAACACATAAGCCAATTTAAATAGTGTCTACATTTTAAAATCTTTCTGAACCACTATAAATAAAAAGTATTTTATGAAAAAATTAAATTCAAAACTATTAAAACTGAAATGAAGGCTAGAGTACTGACCATTTAGCAACAAAATATGCTCTGTTAATAAAAACTTAACAAAATTCCTTTTCTCCTTATTTATTAAATAAATATAAGGACAACGATTTTAATAAAATAGGGAATTCATAACAATATACAAATATGGTATTAATATGTTGAAAATAATGATCTTAAATTGGAGAAAAGATATGTGCTAAATTAATGAAAAAATCTCAAATTCATGAGAATTTTAATCAAAATGAAAACTATATGATGAACATAACTTATATATTTGAAAACATTACATATTTTTTTATTCATATCAAGAAAAAAACGTTGTTAAACATAAAATATTTTAGAAGCAATATTTATGTAATATTTTTAGCAATGTAATATAATATTTGTAATATTTTTAGCAAAGCAATGTAATATTTTTAGGATTTATTAAATATAGCGATAAACAGTTTTAAAAGGTTTATTTATTTATTTTAAAAGTAATAGATTAGGTAAACATTAGAAAGTTTGAAAAAAATTTCATAATATATCATTAAAACATACCCTTGACGTATAATATAAATGAATGATGCGATTCGAGGAAGGATCGATGAATTTATGACTAGTTTTTCCTTGCATCATAGACCTAAAGTAGGAAACAATTTTACCAAAAATATATTGCTAATTACAAAAAGAATAATCATATATAAAAATAATAAAGGATTATATTCATTTTCAAAATAAACAGAATACAATATAAGTTAATATAATTTTAGTTAGGCATTAACAATATATTACTATTTAAAAGTATTATAGAAGGCAGTAAATATTAATTTCATAATATATGTAAATTTTGAAGATTATATATATAAATGACATTACTGACTAGATTTTGAAATATTGTTATAGTTAAGATATTGATTTCAAATTTATGCAATTTTTAATATACAGAATACTTATCATATTCCATCACAAATAAATTATAATAAAGAAGAAATATTCATGAATAACTAACACAAGAACTAAACTATATCATTATAAATAAAGATTTTAAGACAAGAATTTAATTTTAATTATATAATTCCTGGGACAAAAAGAGACTAAACCATTGTTAAGAAATATTAAAACACACATAATTAGTATTAAATTCATTATATTATCAATATTAAATTCAGGAAAAAAATTGCTGATTTCAGAAATGAAATAACTGACTTTTTTCTCTTCCAAAACTAAAAATAACACAGTATAAAGATCAACTGATTTAAAGCAATATTCAATTTTGTATGTCTTTATTTTTGTTAGTTTCAATGGGGGAAAAAAATCATTTATTATACAATACAAAATCTAAGCTTTACTAATAAGTTTAAAATTCTTGTAGATTTTGCACTAAACATTTTTGTAATTTACATTTTTCTTGAAAATTGGAAGAAACCATTATAATCAGGTAACATTTTAGTTACATGATTATTTTAATAGATAACTAAAAAAGTAACAAAAGAGATTGTTTTCTTCATTCTCTTTTGTTTAACCATAAATAAAACACAGTTAAATGACTTTAAACACAGTGCAAACAGATGCATAAAAAAGGGTTGAAGAGAAGGATTAAGATTTTATACAAATATAACTAGGTTCAAATAAGTTCAGTTAAAACACTTATTTTATTAAACGATCATTGCAAATTAAAGTTCATTTTGAAAAAAAAAATGATGAAATAGTTAACATAACATTGTCTCATAAAATAATATTTTGGATGAAATTTATTATTTAATATTAAAACTTTTGAAAATAATTGAACTTCAATTTATATTATGTAATTAATTAATATTCTACTATAGATGAGTGAAATAATATTAAAATGTTAGCCAAACAAATTATGCTCTTTTAATTTTATTAAAATTTTACCTGCAATAAACATAATATTTATAAGCAACATTTAAAGAATAAGCAATGACTCTTTAAAACAGATCCTGGTAAAAATTTCAAAATTAACAAATTCATTTAAATGACTAGATTAAATTAGATTTTAAAATTGGTGAAAAATGATAAAATCAATGCAAGTTTAAGTTCTTACTGAGATTATATATGTGATGTATAGACTATTAATACAACCAATTCTTATACTATTGTATCTTATCAGTAGGTAAATTATTGGTAGATCACAAAAGCACTTTATTCATTAAGAAAGTTCATTTTATAAAAACACATATTAAGAAATTGATAACTTTAGATATTATATTCAGATTTTATTTATTTTTACTTTAAATAAGCAAACAGATGTAGTGTATCTATTTTTAGTCTTGCATCACAGTTAATTTATCATTATTTATTTAGGATGTACTAAACATTACAAGGTACTGAAATACTTACATATGAAATTTGTTTGATAAAGGCCTGAAATCATTACAACATAAAATGATGGCAAGTTGTCTTAAAAGTAGAATTAAAAGTAGTATTAATTTATAATTATTATTAAAAGTAAATTAAATAAAATTAATTAATTAGTTATCCACTATGTAGTAAAAACACATAGTGGATAACTTAATGACTCTGAAAGCTATTCTAAGATTTTTTAATATCCACCGCATAATACAACCTTCTCAGAGAATTTTTTTTTTAAATCAAAAGTGAGACATATTCACTTGTGGAAGGGGAAAAAGGAAGAAAACTCCCAATAGCCTCTTTGGTAAATGTGCATAAGAATGCAACACTCATAAAACCAATTTAAACTCTAAAATATAAAAAGTGAAGTAAGATATTTACGCTTGCTGGTGAATCCAATGCCCAGCGATGTCGATCACCATACTCAGCTGAAATAAAATCATCCATTTAGGATAAAAGCAAGAAAGGGTGACTAATAAACACATAGTGGAGCATCGATCTGTTAATTGGTCCAACATGGCTCCAAACTTTGTACCTGAAAAAAGGTTGGAATAAAGGGGATTAAACATCTTCCATCAAGCATAAGTTAATATTTTTTTTAATTGGGAAAGGTGTATTATTATAGATTATCAGAGAACAAATTAACAAAAATTTACAAGAGAATATATTATTTTTAAGAATATATTAAAAAAAAAAAGGACCTTGGTTTAACCATCTTGCAGCATAACCATCAATAGCATCCAGGAATTCACTCAAAAGGTAGCAGATAGTTGCCCTTATGTAATTAGTTGGCATATAATAAAAGGAAATAATTGCCAAAAGAATCCTGACATATCCTAAAAAAATGTCTCATTTTAGATTATTTAAATGAAAAACTGAAATAATTAAAGAATGTCAAATTTAATTATATAGCCACATTATTTCTTACGTAAATAATTATTGAATAATAAAATCTCAATTTAACCAGATTTTATTGAGTAATAGAATAAAATTTCAATTTGAAACCACAAATATAAACACATATTCTAAGATTAGGATAAATAACTGAAAATGAAATACAAAGTCCAAATTAGTTGCATACATAAATATTTACTTAAAATTAAATGAAAACTTGACAGCATCAAATTTGAATTAAAATAAATTTACATATGCTAATTTATAGCTATGAGAAAACAGTTACTTTGGTTATAAATTAAATTATTTCCAAATTATAACTATCATAAATAAATTAGTAATGAGTATTTTTATTAGAAATTATCTACAAATTAAACATTACACATTCCATAGTTGAAATACATTCCTTTGGAACAAATAGGAAGTAAAAGGAAAAACAAATTAGTTAAACTTTGATAAGGATGTTATGTAAGGGTGATTTGAAATCTACATTTTGATACTTAATCAAGTTTGGCCAGTGACCTTTGTAGCTACTTTAAATGCTTTTAACAGTATAGATAAAAATGTATGCATTAGAAAGAGAGAAAAAAACACTTCTTTAAAAGGTTGTGCAATTGCAATTAGATATTCTAAGAAATCAAATTTCTATTTTGTGGTTGAAAAATTTATACTGTTGGAAAATTCTTATTATTGTCCATATGCAGAAGGACAAAGATTAAATATGACCCTCAGAAAGTTCATGAATTTATTACTTTTATTTACAGACCTAAAGATAAGCTATGAGATAAGGATACTTATCTTTGATGTTTAAAAAAAATCAGGAATCTTAAAAAGTAAATGCTCAATAGTATGGCACCTTGATAAAATAATCAAAATTGAGTGTGAGAAAATCAAACACTCAATCGATATTTTCCCTTTCTAATCAAACAGAGTTAAAATTTCAACAAATGTTGATAATTTGTAGCCTCCTTCAATGTTGAAAATGAATGTAATATTAAGTGATTGAGCAAATTCATAGTTAAAAGATTAAGGAAATATTTTTATTGTGGGTTGAAATGTGAGTTAATAGATTTGATACAAAATGTTTTTTCTTTTTTAAAATAGTAAGCTATTCATCTTTCTTCCGTTTTTCAGTACATAAGCATTTTTTAATAACACAAAAGGAAAATAATTATATTTTAAAATAATAATTACAGTAACAATTAATAATTAAACATTCCTGAGTATTTGATTATTTAATTTTCAGCTGATAAAACTGGAATAAATTTACAACTAGAACTTTTTTTAATAATCACTTTTCTCTCCTTCATAATAAAATGTGCATGCTGTTTATTAATATTAGACTAATTATTTCAAAAAATATTAAACTAATCAAATCTAAAATTGATCATTGAAAGTTATTGTTTTTTCTAAGATATTTAATTAAAAAAAAGTACTACCATAAGACAATTTAAAATGGAGGCACAGATGCTGTATAATATAGCATGCCAAATTTTGAGTTTGATATATTTCCTTATTTATCTGGCAACCAAGTTTCTTATTATGTCATTGAGATGGAGAACAATAATAATAATTAAGAAAAAAAATTCAATTTTGGCAAACCTAGCATTTATGTCACTGTGAGGAAATTTAGAATATTTTGTTTTATTTTTGTATTTCATTATGAATTTTTGTGAGAATACTTTGTCTAAATATTTTAAGTGTGCTCAGCTAATTTCTTGACCTTTTGGATACCTTAATTCCAGGTTGTATTGTTTTTTTCATCACTTTAAATATTTTTTTTAGGTTCTGCATTAATTTTTTTAGTATTTTTCCAATTAACTGTTTATTACTCAAAGTGTTTTAACATACCAAATTATTTTGAATTCAGGAACGATGTTTAATTTCTCTGGAGATAAACAGGTTTTAGGTAAATATTTTTATTAGAATATGTGTTCCCATTTTTCTATAACTCATATTAACATTTTTGAAATTATTGTTTTGATATTTTCTCTATTTGTATTCATTTACAAAAATAATTTTCTTTTAAAAATCTTATTATTTTGAAAATATATATTTAGTTTTTATTTATCAGATTGAAATTTATTAATTCATTAGATCCGTAAGCTTTTTAAAAATGAATTAATAACGTCAGAATTACAACTTCCCTGCGGCATTACGTCACAATCTTGTCATCTTGGTATCATTTCTTTATCGCCAAAAAATTTCAAAATTTGGGAAGCTGGATTATACTGCATCTATGCCAAGATGGATACTTCAATCATGGAATTTCAAAAAGTCATACATATATTGTTTAAAAATAGTTAGTAATATGACAAGGTAGAATATAAGTTTTTCATTAAAGAATTTATAGAATTCAATCAGATCAAATAAATAAATCTGGAGTAAGAACATTTTTGGGTTGATATCTTTTCAGTTGATCTTTTCTTCAAGTTGTAGTTGGACATCAACAGAACCCAAGCAACAATAAAATATTTGTGTTCTAGATATCGCAAAGACTATAATCTAAATTTGAGAATTCTGAAATTTTACTTACATACTATATATAATATATATATATATAAATGAGTATTATACATAAAAGTAAGCATGCATTTTGATGTTTCTGTACAAGTAAACAGGCTAGAAATTCATTGGTAAGTTGAATGGAACAGAATTGTCATACTTGAAACAATATATTTCTGATTTTTAAATTATAATCACACACCATACCTAAATATGTAATTTAGGAATTATGGTAAAGATCAGTTACTTACTCAGTACTTTGTTTTTTATTGATCATTAACTTATTTGGCCAAAAATGAAAAAACAACCAAAAACAAACATAAAAATAAGTAATGAGTTAATATAGGTGTAGTCCAAAAAATATTTAAATTAAGGTGAGATCAGAAAGAGGATCTACTCTTTACTTCAATTACAGAAAGACAAAAATAGAAGTTTATAAAACTTCCGAATTCATTACTCAAATGAGAAAATTTTTCACCTTTTCCAACATTATTTTAAAATAAACTTAATGAGATTAAAATACATGGTTTTCCAAACATATTTCTAATTCTATATTGCCCATTTCTTTCTTTATCTTCGAATATTTAAGCATTATTGATCCATTCTAATAGTCACATTTTTGATAACTTTTACTAAAAAAAAAAAAAAAATATTTTGATGTAAGTCCTAGGGTGTTATAATACATTTAATAAAAGCTATAGGAATAAAAAATTTAATGATAAACATATTTTACTTAGAGTTGAAGTTCTAAATAATTTTATAAGCATGTTTGCTTCAGTATGTTATTTGAGCAAATGATTAATTTTATTACTACAACTTAATTTTTAGTCTTAGATAACCCTAAAATTATTGTCAAATTATAGTTACTTGCACTAATTTGTAACTTCCACATATAAGCACTTTAAAGACATTAAAAAGGCTTTTTCCTACAAAAATATTTTGCCATATGAATTCTTAAAAGATAAGATTTTTTACGATGTAAAGGCATGCCTTGAATGCTCTTTTCTTACTTAAATTTCTTCATATTGCATAAAATATTTTTGCTTAAATAGTTTCATTTTATATCAATGATGCAAATTTGATTGAGAAATAATATTATTTTAATTTAAAATAATGAAATGAAATCTTCTTAACTTCTCAGTAAATTAAAAATAGTCAAATTTTTTTTTTCTTTTTTTTTAAAATTTATTGAATAGAAGTTGAAAATATTTATGGTTGCAGGTTGCATTAATGTTTTTTTTTTTTAATTTTATTTATTTTTTTTTTTTTACATGCTCAGGTAGTTTATCGCAGAGGCAATCTATTATACCATATGACAAATGTTGAATAATATTCAAGTCCACTTCTCCAATTTTTATTTGAACAATGGAGAAATGATATTGTATTAATAATGTCATTATTAATGGCCATAATATTAGCTACAAATTTAGTTTAATATGTTGTGTATTATCACTTTTTACTTTAAAAGCTTTTTAGACCTACAGTTTAATGTACATTCCGAAACACTTTAAATATCTATGCTTGTAATCAGAGTTGAAATCAGAAAGTACAGAACTGAAAGCCAAAAGATTTCTGTGAATCAATTTTTTCATAAAAATTTGAAACTCAAAATGTGATGATGAATCATAGAATTTCTTAGAGCAAAATTATTGAAAAAGTGATTTTGAGCATTGGGATTACAGAGATGAGAACTTTAATAAATAGAAGATACTTCTATTAAATCATTTAATGTTATTTATATATTAATATAAGCAGTAAATAGTTATGAAGTAATTTGAAATGCCAATTGATATTAGAATGACAATGATATTTCAAAACAACCCACAATTGAAATATAAATCGATGTATTGCTGTTTAAAAAATATTTTTATGCAGATTTCGTTAACATATACTCTACATCAGTCAATTATACACAGTAAATTCTTGTATGGTATACCTTATTTATCAGTTTATTTTAATTAAAGATAAAATATAATATAATAACGCATGTAACAATTTATGCAAAGGTAAATCAAGCATTATTTTTTACTTTTATAGTTACACATTTCTGAAACAATATTGTAATAAATAATTACTGTAAAATTTATAAGTGTTTTCAAAGAAACTTTTAAATATTTACTGTTTTATTGAAATGAAAACTTAATTAATTTAAATGTTATGCAATATGCGGAGAAGCTTCCAAGAAAAATATGTTATATATAAAAACATGATAAACAAAGCTTATACAATTTAATAACAAATTCAAAAATATAAGAAAAAAATACCAATCAAATTGGGGACAAAGAGAAATATATTTTCCGACATTTAATCTCGAAATAAATCTAATTATCTCAATTATCCTAAATCCTTTCAAATCGCTTTCGCCTTCGCAGAAACCAGAAACAATCGACAATAACAAAAACAAGTTGAAGTAAAAGTTTTGGATTTTCTCAAAAACGTTTTCCTTTAATATTTAAGAAGGTTTCTTGCAAATAATATATTTTGGATAGTTTATTTAGTTTAAAATCATAACTAAATATAAATTTATTGAAAAAGTTAATTAATATTGGCATAGTATACTTCATTAATATTTAACAATTCGCTACGTGACTATGGCAGCGTTTTCACTCATTTTCCCTTTCAGTATTTAACCATGCAATTGCAAACTGCTAGGTTTCAGTTTGTCAGCAGCTGATTGATGTGGATTTGAAAATCTAGATCATAAGTAATTAGCTTAGAATACTAACTTGCTAGTATTTTTCTTTTATATCGTATTTTTTAAAATCCAAATTGAAAGAGTTTTTTAATGTTTCAAAAATAATTCTAAGTTAAATTAGAAAATTTAAGTTATTTTTCTTTTGTTTTTGCTGATAAGTACTAGGCGCGCTTTGGTACTGAGAAAAAAATAAATAAAGAGGACAATGTGTCGGATTTCACAATATAATTTAGAACTTAATTATGAAATGGGTGTGACCATAACTTAATTTGAGATCTGAAAAATATTGTTATTAAAATTTGTTCCGATTTCTGAAGAAAAATTCTTCGTATTTTATCCATAAGTTATTTTTACATTAAACTGTATGTTTCACAATAAATATGTTTTAAAATTTAAGTTACTGTTTTCCTTAAATTAATTATTTAATTGATTTACGATCTCATTAACTTCTGTAATTTTTCTATTTTCCAATTAAAGCTGTAATTGCTGATCTTCTATCTTGGAAAATCACTTTTTCAATAAGAAATTATGTATTAGCATTGTTTAATTATAAACATGTATTTTTATAATTATTGTAAAATTAGAAAATTTGTTTAAGAGCGTAATAGAAACGAAGTTTTTGCTAGATTATTGTTCAACAATTTTCTGGTCACTGTTTGAAGCTAAAATTAAGAAGTGTTTTAGTTTTAAATCTCAAAGTTTGAAAAATATTATGTATTTAATTCTAATAATATCCTTCTACACCAATATGATTTTGAGTTTAAATCTATAGTTACTATTTTAAGGTTTCTATTGTTGTCAATGTCATAAAATTTATTTATTATACTATGTAATGTATTATTTATATAGAGCTGTTAAATTAAAATAAAAATACAATTTTTAAATTGAATAACTTATAAAGTATTGTAATTAAATTTTAATATTCTATAATTTATGTTTCTATTATTTCAAAATAAATTAAATTTGTTTCTTGTATACTGGTATGCAGTTAAAATTTTATTGTTCGAATATGTGTATAGTATTTGATAAATATTGGTTTAAAATTTAAAAAATTTTCTTTTTGTTATAGTTATAGCTAAAACAATGTATCATATTACCTGAACAATTAAATTAATATTGTAATAAGGAAAAAGATGCATCATTAATGATTTTGAATTAAGTTTAGATATAACTTTGTTCAAAATTACTAATGATTAATCTTTAATTTAAATTAATCATCTCATAATATGATTAAAATTTTATAAAAATGTTGAACTTCTTTTTTTTTTTTTATTAATCTGTTTTCAAAATTTTTATGATTAAATTTGTTTTGAATTTTCATTTTTTAAGAAAAATGAAGAATTAAAATGCTAAGCTTTATTAGTAAAAAATATTAAAATATAAATTTCTTTACTTTGTGTCTAATATTATTCAGCAAAATTGTAAGATTTTATTGTATATTTAAAAAGAAAAATAGTTTTTAAAATAATAATATATTTCATTGAAAAGGAAGGTTATTATAGTGTACAAAGCTTGTTTCTGGTGCCAATATCTATATTCTCTTCACAGTTCTTAAGACATCACAGACCAGCTGCTTATCTAGAGAAGGACTATATATAGAATTTCCTGGAAGTCTTCTCTAGCAAAATAGTCACCTCTATCAGATACCATGCTTGTGTGCCTGTAAAGAGTGAAAAATAAACATGAAGATGATCACTAATTTAAGAGTGGAGGGCATGACTTGTCAGTCCTGTGTTAAATCAATTGAACAAAAAATTAGTGAAGTAGAAGGAGTTCATCACATTAAAGTATATCATTTTTCTAAATATTTTATGCTCTTAAGTGCATTCTTAAATATATATGTCCAATATTAATGATGTCTTTTTAAAAGTATAATTATTGTAAATCTTATTTCATAATATTTGGTATTAGAAAAAGATTTTAACAGCTTTGTATATACACATTGAAACTATTTTTTCTAATAAATGCAAGTTTTTTTGTTTTGTAGGTTATTTCACTATAATTATTATTTATTGTATTAGTTTTCAGAATTATTTGTTTTATATTTTGACTTTACTACAGATTTGGTATTATGTCTGTATAAAATACTATTTTAGCTATAAAGATTAGATTCAGAACTTACAATTACTTGTTCTCTAAATTATTTTTGAAACTCTGTCTACATTTTTGTTTGAATTCTCCAATTTCAGTGCAAATTTCATATAAAATATAGTTTTGATTTTATTCCATTTGCAAAGGCTTATATATATCTACAAAATATTACATACATAAGTCTTCCTTTATATTTAACTTATGTTGAACTTTATATTACTTTTTTTTTAACAAAGTAGAAAAATTATTCTTTCTATTCATATCTAATAGTTTCAAATTAATCAGATAAAGAATATACATAAGAGAAAAATTTAAAAAAATGAAGAAACCATCTGTAGCAGTCTTCTTTCTATTTTAGCTCGTAAAATCCTGATTCAGTGCATGCTTAATTTATAGAGGATTATATTAATCTTCTTAAGTCTGTAACTGGTTTGGATTTCTGTTTCTTATGAAACAGCTCCATGTTCTGTCTCCCTTAGAAAGAGTCCAAAATGTGGTCTTTAAAGAAACACAGATATGTATGTCCTTAGTTTTATTCATTTAAGACTTTTAATGTTATATATTTTATGATATATATAATGGAATTCTTCTATTTGTCAAAAATAAAATATTTTTAATAACTTCATATGATCATCATATTAATTTATCTATTTATGTATTGTTTAAATTTATATAATTTTTTTTAAATGTATGTCAAAACAATTACTATTATTTTTTAAATTTTATCAAGCTTTAAGAACTGCTTTATTTTATTTGCAGGTCTCCTTGGAAAATAAATCTGCTGAAATTGAATATGACAATGATCTCATCTCAGATGCGCAGTTGGCGGAAAAAATTGAAGAAATGGGATTTGAAGTACCTCCTTCTCAGTCAGGGATTGTTAGAACTTCCGTTTCTGTGAAAGGCATGACTTGTGATACATGTGTGAGGAAAATTGAATCCAACATCCTCGGTTATTCCGCAGTCCAAAGCATCAAGGTATCTTTTGAAGACAGACTTGCGAAAGTTGTGATGGATACCAACAAAATGACACTTGAGAAATTGTGTGATGCTATTTCACAGATGGGATTTATTTCTGAACCAGTTGCCTTAGATGAACCAGTTGAATCATTCGTTAAGATTTCTGTGCAAGGAATGACCTGTCATTCTTGTGTGAAAAGTATAGAAGACTTTGTGGGGAGTAAATCAGGAGTGTATAAAATTTCCGTATCTTTAAAAGAGGAGTTGGCTTCTATTTGGTATGACTCTTCCATTATTAAAGCTGATGAACTTCGGGATATTATTGATGACATGGGATTTGGTGCCTCTGTGGCAGAAGTTAATGAATCAAACAATGCAACAAAGTCACTTATGTTAGATGTAAAGTCTTTAAGTTCTACAAATTGGTCACCAGAAGATGAAGACCAGATTTTTAATATGAATGGTGTATTGAGCATCAAATCAACTTCCAGCCCTTTTACTTTAACTGTATTCTATATGCCAAATATAATAACTGCTAAGGACATTATTAATAATATTCAATCTATGGGTTTCTTGTGTGATGAAATATCGGCAACTAAAAATGATAGCAATGTGAAAGATACTCCTGATAAATCACCTTCTAAATTAAGGAATGGCATCAATGAACTCAGTGAGTATAATTTAAAGCATGCAATTATTGAAACTTCTTGATTTATTAAACATAACCTTAACAAGAAATTTTTAATTATTTTTTTTTAAATTTTAGGATATTTTAGTATTTCTAGTATTTGTGAAAAATAAGTCTTTAACTTAGCTTCTTATTCTAGTCATTCTTATTTAAATTTAGTAATTTGTAAATATGCTGTTATGTAAAATTTATTTATTTTTTAATTTCAAAATCAATCATTATATACATTTTTTTTTTTTCACATAGAAGTGAATTGAAATTATACTTTAGAAAAAGGAATTTTTTTAATTTTTCACTAAAGCTTAAAATGGAAGATGGATTTTTAATTTTCTCAAAGACAATTTTTTTTTTTATCATGACTGTCATTTTTTTTAAATTCTTTAACCATTTCAGATAAAAATCTAAATGTTTTTTAATTTTTTTTTTTTAAATATAATTTGAATATTGATGAATTCAAAAGTAGTAATTTTTAAATTTTCATAACTGGTAATTTTATAATTAAAAGTTGTCGGGTATTTGCTCTGCAATCAATATCTAATGCTTAGAATAATTTAGAAAACTGCTGCATTATTACAAGCAAAATTGTTTAAATGTGGTTCTTAAGAAAATTGTAATTTGAATTGAAAAGAAATTTATTAGAAGCTAAATAGTTAAAATCACTTGTCAATTAAAACTTTAGTCATTATTTATTGCAAAATACATGTTTAGTGTTGATCTCCTTGGAATTTTATTATTTGCAAGAATATAATTCGCTTATTATATGTGAGGATCAACTGTTGGCAACTTTATTTTTCTTAGCTATCTCCTATGTATATATCAATTGTATTGTCTGCTATTAATTCACTACATACTCTTAAAATATCAGTTTTATCAACTTTACATAATCAAAATAAAGTGATCATGAATATAACCATAATTCATTACAAATACTATAATAAAAAAATGTTAAATTTTAATGAATTGCCAATAGATACTACTTATCTTAGCATAAGCAATAAGTTAAATTTGGTTTTAACAACAAAGTGTTGCATATAATTATAAAATGTAGTTTTTCTTTTAAAACTTTTAATTGAGTAAATTGTAGGTCTAAAAAACTTGGAGCTGTTAATTTGGTAGGAAATTTTTCTATTTTTTAAAAATGGAATTAACAAATTACTTAACAATGGTATACAATATATAATTTTAAATATTTTATTCTGTTATTTTTAATAATATATTTTGTAATGTCTTGTTACAGACATAAAATCTTCCAAGAAAATACAAATGTATTCTGAGGAAAATGATGATTTAGAAAAGTGCTTTATTCATGTGACTGGTATGACTTGTGCTTCCTGTGTTGCTGCAATTGAAAGAAATATATCAAAGATAGAAGGTTCGAAGTTTTAAATTTGATAATTTTATTTCTAGAATTATTTTTCTGTATCTTAATATTTCTATGAAATTATGTAATAAATGTCAAATTTTGCTTTTAAAATACTGTACTCTGAAATTATTTTTTGCTTCTTTAATACATATGTATTTAACTTTTTTAGGAGTTCACAGAGTATTAGTTGCTTTAATGGCTCAGAAAGCTGAGATTAAATATGATCCTGCTTATATTTTACCATCGCAACTAGCATTTGCAATAACAGATCTTGGTTATCCCAGCCAAGTTTTGGATGATGTTTCTACAGAGTATGGAGAACTTCGTTTGCATGTGAGTCTTTAATCACTTTATTCATAATATAGTGAAAGAAATGTCTGATTATGCATATAAATGAATTAATGTGAACTTTCCCTATTCAATAGATGCTTGTTTTTATGATCTCGTAAGGACTGGTGAGACAGTTCTTAAAAGAAATGTATTAGATTATTAAGATCAGATTTTTTTTTACCAAATATTATAAATAAAATACAGTATTAGAAAAATATTTAGAATGTACTAGTAGAAATACTATTAAAATAAGATTTGTACTTAAAAAGACACTTTCATTACACTTTTAAAAACTTTCATTTTATTGAAGAAAAATCAGGCTGTCATTTCTTTTCTGTGTAGAAGCTATTTTTTTTTAAAATATATTTTTTCAATGTACAAAAGAATTTTGATGTTTCTCTCTCTCTCAAAAAAAAAAAAAAAAACCCTCAGTCTTATTAACTTTTAAACTATTAACTATTTAGCCACTTATTTCGCAAATAATCTTTGTACATTTTAATATCTTAGTTCAATCAATTTAGCAAATAATCTTTGTATCATTTTCTTGCTTGATATCTGAAATCTTTATATTCTCATTTGATAGTTTTTTTCCATACCTATCATATGTGAGTCTTGAAAAAAATTTCAGGCAACTTAGTTTTTTTTTTTTTTTTTTTATGATTTTTGTGGGGAAGTTTATGCGCGAATGACTTATTTTCATTAAAGTCATCAAGTAAAATATCTTGGATTTCTTCAGTTACGGTGGTTTTTTAAGAAAGCCTCCATGTTGAAATCTTCTTGATACTGTCCTTCCATCAACATCATTCGAAGCATTGATTGATAAATGCATTGCTTCTAGAAGGTTAATTTTATAAAACTGCTCCAAATTTAAGCCCATAATCACTTTTTTCAAAAGTACACTGCGGTATTTGCTCTTAAAGCTGTTGTGTGATTTATGCTCAGAGCCATGGGCTGTAAGACAAAAATTAAATTAGGTGAGAGAAACTTCGCACAAATTGATTCAAGATTTTGGACTTAAATGTGAGCAGTGCAGTGCAGTTATCCTCAATTAGTAAAACTTTAAGATTCTCTTTTAAAAAAAAGACAATGTAAGTCTCTCAGATTTTCATAAATGCTCAGTTATCCAAGAAGCTTTAATGTTAGCATGATATGCAACTGGTAGTCTTTGAACATCTTGGCTTTAAATATGTTCCTATGTAAAGAAGAGGCTATTTTTCTGTTCCATTCATGCTAACTACAAGCAACATGAATACTTTTCCTTCTTTTTTTATGCATATCAACCTTAAAGCTAAGTGTCCTTTCATGTAAAATCTTAAGCAAACTTGTATCCTTTGCATTGAAAATATCCTTTGGGTTGTACTTGAAAAGTAGTGCTTTCAATACTGTTAAAGCTCAATCCATATCTGATAAATTGTTGGAGCCAACCAACAGATACTTTGAAGATTTAAATGTTAAAAATTATATTTATTAAAGTGAAATTATATATAGCACAAAATGACCTTTTATACTAAACTTTATTATTTTTATGACACTAAATTTCAAGAAAAAAATAGTTGATTTTTAGGTACTTTGAAATCAAAAAGTAAGAAAGATATTTGAAATAAATAAATAAATAAATGAATGAATTTCAAAATATCTAAATATTTATAACTTATGCACATCTTAAATCTGTAATTATTACAAAAAATCTAAAAATATAGAAAAATTATATTTACCATCTATATTAAATATCAAGCGTAAAGGATTAAGGCAATTTTTATTTTCCTTCATTTAGATCTAAGGAACTAAATAAACTTGTTTTTAATTCCCTTTAGTTTCATATTCAAAGCTATTAAATTTGTACAAAACATGAAAATACCCCTCAATCTCTGGCACGGCTTGTCCTTTTTTGTACCAAAAGCTCAACCAACCAAATCCTCAATCTGTCATATTAATACTTTTAATTTAGAGTTTCCTTTTAGGAAATATTTATATATGAAACAAGTTTAGTTTATCAATACCTAAAAGTAATTAGTAGGGAAGTTCTAAATGTCTCAATTTGAATAAAAAATTGTGAAATAAAGTTTTTAGCAACACTAAACAAATACAAGAGTTTAATCAACATCAAAAGTGAATTGTATTAAAGTGCTTGATCTTAGATAAACTATCATTGCATTTGTGTGTGTATATATATATATATATATATATATATATATATATATATATATATATATATATATATATATATTTAAAAATTTTATATGTGCCTAGAACTTTTATTTTCAGCTTATTATATTCTTCTAATAAACTTCTTAATATTCTACATTAGCAGGCCATTCTCTTTTCTCTGCTTTGCATGTTCTTTTTAAATATTATAAAGACAATTTAAATGTTCTAATATCGTTGCTGATTGGCTATTCAATATTTAGTAATAAGTCCAGTAAAGTTATGATTTTGATTCCTACTTTGAGTGTTGATTTATTTACAGTTCGTAATCTATTTTAAACTGTAGGTTGAATTTTAAATAAGCTTTTATGTGTGTGTAAAAGAAAAGTGTGTGAAAAATAATTAAAACTAATTTTTTTAATTAATATATTTAATGAAATTTGTGAGAATTGCTTGTTTTCCAAACGCATATTGGTAAGCCCATAGAAGATGAAATTATCTCAAATCGCTTAATATAGAAATGCAGTTATATTTATCAGTAAAATGTTATTTTGAAACAGTTGAATTGAAGTATTTTATTAATTACAAATGTTTATATAAGTTAGTTTAAAGAAGCTGAATTTATTTTCTCATTTTAGATTGGAAAAATGACATGTGCTAACTGTGTTCATGAAATAGAAACAACTGTTGGGGGCATGACTGGTGTCATATCAGCAACTGTGACGTTAGCCACTCAGCAGGGTCATTTTAAGTTTGATGCTGAGCTGACTGGTGCCAGAGACATTATTGCAAAAATTCGGGTAAACTGAATTTATCATTAAAAAAAATTATTGATGTAAAGCAATTGTTTATTTTCACTTATTAATATTTTTATTAACTTTAATTATTAAAATCTATTCGCATAGTTTTTTAAACTGTATTTGAAATGTATAATTATTTTTGAAAATTATTTGTAAGACAATTCTTTGCCTTGTGCTTTTATAAAAGTAAAGCAAATGAGTCTTGTTCTATAGCTTTCTCATTGATACCGAATTGTGATTATTGATGCTAAAACTTACCACAATGAATGAAATTACCTTTCTTAAATGGAACCTCATATGAATGGAATAGTATTAAATATTGATAGATTTGACAACAATTTATTATGAACTTTATAATTTTGTGTTTTTTTAATTAGCAACAGATTGACATTACAATATATTCACTATAAATTTATAAAAATCTGAGATGGACACAAATGTAATTACTGAGACGTAATTGTGTGTGTAATTTTAAAAGGCTTGGTAGAAATGATAAGATTCTCCTTTTTATTATAGAGCTTAGGATTTGATGCATACCCATTATCAGATCGTACAAAAGATGCTGGATATTTTCAACAGAAGGAAGAAGTACGCAAGTAAGTTAATTTTAAAAATTTAAATATAGATCTAAAATCTTCAACATAGTATGAAACTGAAAATAAAATCCTTAATTTAAATGAATTTTTTATTCAGTTTCTTATATTTTAGATTTACTAGTATTGTAATATAAAAATGCTAAAATATGTTTGTTTACTTTAAAAGTAAGAGTACTTAAATCATTGAAAGTTTAACAAAGAAAAAGTAAATGTCTCAATAAGGAAAATGTGAATGCAGTTTGGGTGTAACATATTTTTCTTGATATTTTTAAACACCAATTCTCACAAAGCAATTTTGAGTTTCAATAAGTTTTTTAATCCTGATTGGCATTCTTAAGCATATAAACCATGAGATGCAGATCATATTGTTTACCATTCCATTTCTGTTGTAATTTCATTTCATAATACATTAAGATAAATTTGAGGTTGTGAAAGTGGTATTGTAATTTTTTTGTTATCTATAATAAATTGAATACTATTTACAATTAATCTTTGCCACTTAATGGTATTACACATCATACTTTTGTCATTTTCCCTTATAGCCCCTAAACATTTTTCTAATTTATTTTGTTTATATATATATATATATATATATATATATATATATATATATATATATATGTGTATATATATATATATAGAAAGAGAGAGAAAGTAGGAATATACTTAATTTATTTTTGTCCCATAAAAATATTGAGTTTTTGCTCTTCAATAGCAGTAAGTTTATTTTAATCACTCTGCTAAACAAATTTGCAGCCAGGAGAAGAAATGACTTCTGTAACATGTGATTTGAGTCTATCTTTAACATTGTAGAATAACCTTACAGTGAAAAACAATTTAAATATTTGCTCAATGTTTCCTCACTGGAGGACTTCTTATAAATGAGAGGTCAGGTTTATGTGTTGAAATAGTAGAATTGAACACTGGATCTTTCATTCTTTAGAGTTTGGTCCTGCTTCTAGGCTATTTTTAAACTTTTTTTTTTTATTATTTATAACATGACTTACTCATTCAAACATCTTAACCTGTTAAGAGATGTGAATAATACACACACTATTAACAACTTAATTTATAACTATCCATATTTTTTCCCTCTAAATTATTATGACAAACACACTATTTCATTTTGTGGAAAATAAATTACATATAAAAACAGTTTTCATGCTGGTGTGATGTGCGAAAACTTTAATTATTTGAACAGTATTTATTTATTTTCGCTAAGCTTTTTCTGTATCAATGGGAAACAAAACCAAAAGTTTTGAGTAAAATGAAATACTTATTATTATTTTTTTGGGGGGGGGGGGCAATCTTTTCTCAAGATTATCTTGATATATCAAGATTCTCAAGATTATATTGTAAATTAAGTGTGATAAATACACTATATAGCTATTTTATATTAAGCTAGAATTAATAATTATATTATATGTATTAAAGTATCTGTTTTCATTCATAAAATGATGATAAATTTTTAAGTTTATTCATGCATGCCAAGTAAAAACAAATTAAAGTCGTTATGTGTTGTCTTTTTAATATGCAAAAGTATGTGTTTTTAACTGTAGATATAATAAAATATACACACTGTGTTGCTGGATGATAAAAAAAAATCTTTATTTATTAAATATTTTAAAACTTCAAAAATGTGATCACTGTAACTTGGATATCCTGCGTTTAACATCAATATATGCTTATTCAATATACTATTTCCGTAAATTTTATGCAAGATTAATAAAATCCTCTCATTTATGCAATATCTAAGAAAATTTTAAACTTTTCTAAATCGCATTGTGCAAATCTACAACATTGAAGCTATAATAACTTCGAAAATCCCAAATTATGTAATTATTAAATATAAAATACTTTGCTATCATAAAAGAAAGTGTTACTCAATAAATTAATCAATCGATTAGATTTTTAACAAAATATTATTACATTGACTAAAAATGTATTAAAATAAATGAAAAATGTGTACATTTAGTCTGTTTTAGAATTAATATCCTCTGCACAGGAGGATATGTTTTGCTTGCAGAGTTTTGACAACATAATTATCAAATATACTTATTAATTTTTCCTGTAGGTGGCGGAATTCGTTCTATCTTTCTTTGGCATTTGGTGTTCCCTCTATGGTTGTAATGATGTACTATATGTTTCTTAAAATGCATCATAAGGGTACTAAAATGTGTTGCCTTGTTCCAGGACTTTCCAGTGAAAATTTATTTTTATTTTTACTTGCCACACCTGTTCAGGTATAAAGAGTTTTCTGTATTTAGTTACGCTTGCTTTTCAAATATATAAATCATAATGATGCGAAAAGTCCTCTAGCAAATTTCTGACGTTAATAATTTTGGATCATGTAGTAGAAAATACTTTGCAAACAAAAGAATTTTTAGAGTTACTAAAAAAATCATTATAAAATGTGATTTTTTTAATGAAATTTTTAGGTTTGCTTTATATTTGACTTTTTTATTTTGGCTATTTTTTTTACTGTTCATTAAAAGAATTGATAAAAACAATTTGACAATTAAATAAAAAAATTATGAATGTGTCAAATAGGAAGTTTTAAATTTAAATGAAAGAGAAATTTACATAGAATTTGTAACATTTATTGAAAAAATAAGCTTTAAATGTCAGTATATGATTCATTAGCTATAAAGGAATAAAAATTTTAACTATGGTCTATATTTTTTAAAAAAAAGTATTTTCTATTGAGTTTTACAAATCTTTATTTTTTAAGCCATTTGTGAAAATTGTTTCTCTACATTCATTATAATTGGCATCTAAATAAGGCTATACCAATAATGCAAATTGAAATCTTAATTTGTTAAAGATTATTATTTATTTTCATCAATTACTTTCCTAATGATTTGCCTCTGATTTTTAAAATGGAGGACCGACGTCTTGTTTTTAATTTTTGTTATTGAAAAATTAAACACTTGATATTCTTTAATATTAAATTATAAGTTAATTTAACATTAAAGAATATGGAACAGAAGTAAAAGAAACAAAAAAAGGCTTAAGCACCAGAAAAGATCATAAGTGATGAACACTGCATTCAGTAATCTTCCTTAATATTTTATCCATAATATAAAGGGCTTTGATGCTAATGCATGATGTTTAAGATTCTGTAAACACTGTGAAAATATTTTAGTTTACAAGCTGCCCATAAAAAGCATAAATTGGAATAAATGTTAAGAGTAGTGAAAACTTTAATTCAGTAAAAAATTATAAATGAGGGCCCAGAAAAATTAAGGTTCATAAATTTTTTTATTAGCAACTCTGATGAAAAACACAATATTTAAATATCTGTCCTGTAGAAATCCTAGTTTTCTTGTAAGTGATAAATATAATTTAGAAAAGTCTTATGATGTTTATATAGCTTGTTATACATGTTTCTACAAGCTTAATTATGGAAGAAATAACCCAAATATGCTACAATGTTTTATATTGAGAATTAAGAAAACATCCTATTGATTTTAGAAAGTAAAATATTTGAAGTAAATGCTTCAATATCTAAATTCAGATTTCTGTGACATAAAATTAAATATTCAAATTCAGGTTTTCATGTCAGTTTTTAGACGAACATAAATGTTTTATTTATGCACATAAGTAAACTAATTATGACATGCATAAGATTTTTTAGATTAGACACGCATAAGATAATTTGTCATTTTTTTATTATATAAATTTAATAAATAAATATCTTGCTCCACAACATTTATTTATCTGCATAATATCTTTCCCATTAAAAAGAAAAATAAACAAATGGTGTTAAACTATGTTTAATTTTTTAAGGTTATATATTTTTATATTCATAATTTGAATAAATTTTTTTAATAATAGTGCTAATTCTTAAATCATTCTTAAAGCTGTGCGAGCACTAACTTTAAAAATCTAAACTTTAAAAATTAAGCATGTGTAAGTTTATTTTCTGCATAATTATGAAAAATATTGAAAGTTCATATTCTTTATTATTAAATTTCTATTTTGCCTTTCTATTTCAAATATAACTGTATTTTCCTGTATATAAACCGCGGATTATGTGTTAAAAAAGTTCCAAATTTCCCTGTTTGTATTATATGCCCCTGCAGATAATCTAATAAAAAAAACATTCTCGAAATTTCGATGTTTGTATTATATGCCCCTGCAGATAATCTAATAAAAAAAAACATTCTCCATCAGAAAATCTTACAAAAAAGTTTTAATTTATTAAAAACTAAAAGTCTAACTTTTACTAAAATCGGCTTGGAATTATAGTTCTTAATGATCAATCTGTTTTCCCCCATTCCTATCTCAGTTAATCTCATTTTGTAATGAGGTGGATCCAAACAATTTTCATAATAAATGTGATTTTTCTGTACAATTTATATTTTTAACTATACTTTTTTAAGTGACAACACATAAACAAGTGGTATATATTTTTGTTTATTATCCAAAAAAAAATTCCAGCAGATTGTACGTCATTGTGGATTGTGCAAGGTTTTTTCCTTTCACGCGTAAAAATTGTCTTGGTAATACGTCGGTGCAGATTATATACAGGAAAATATGGTACATGCATGAAATATAAATATTATTAAAAATGTATAATGTAACCTTCATCAAATAATTTAAAGAGCGTTTTTTACAGAATTCTATTATATGAAATAAATTTGAAAATGAGCTCCAGTTACACAAATTTATGTTAAATGCACCACTTTTATAAATGCCTGTCCAAATATTTCAATAATTTTATGTAAGTTTGATATAAAATGCCTTGAAAAATTATGTATGCAAGTATGTTTTTCCTGACTATGAAGATATTAAGAATACATTTAGAGTTCATTGAAGAGTTTACTACTATACCAATATGCATCTTTTTGACTATCTTCATAATAGATCAGTTTTATTTCTTGACTTTGTATCTTTTTTATGACTTTATATCAACATGATATAAATTGTTTTAAAAATAGAGGGTTATCTTTTTCCTGATCATTTTACTAAAAATTAAATTTTTCTTTTATGTCATATTACACCTACTTTAATTTTAGTTTTCAAGTATCTGCTATCTTTGATTTTAAAGAGATTTCACAAAATCCAAATGTTTTTCTTATTGTAAAATTGATTGTAAACTTTTAAAAATCAGCCTTTAGAAACATGATGAGTGAATAGTTTCTGTTGTCACAATATACAACTTATAATAGCATTTGATAATACATTTAAGAAGTATTTGTCTTATATTTTTAAATGAGTAGATAGCTTATTCCATGTGTAAAAAATGTTACATTTGATATATTTTCTAGAAAACTTTCATGTAAGAGGCAAATGGTATAAAAATCATTTATTATTCATGTTTTATTAAAAAAAAATTTTAAAAGCAATTCTAGAAAACTATATTTTTACCAATTATTTATATAGATGTATTTTTATTTAGTTCTATGGAGGACGATACTTTTATGTTCAAGCCTATAAAGCTTTGAAACATGGAATGGCTAATATGGATGTTCTTATTATGCTAGCTACAACTATAGCCTATTTTTACAGTGTGGCTGCCTTGTTATACTTTATGATTGTTGAAGCAGATCACAGTCCAAAAACATTTTTTGAAACTCCTCCCATGCTTTTAATTTTTATATCTTTAGGAAGATGGATGGAACACATAGCTAAGGTATTGTATCTTTTTTTATGTCTTTCATAATTTTGATACTTTTAAATTACAGCCAAAAATGACTTTGTATTTATTGCCAAGAGATGAGATCACCTTACAACTCTCAAGGAGCTGATTTTGTTGACACTTAAGAAAAAACTTCATTATCTCCCTTGGTGAGATGTAGTAAACAGTGGAACTAGAGATTTACTGATGTCAATCTGACAGTTGAAGGATTAGTGCTCAAGTCTTCAATTCAACAGTTTATGGGTTTGATTCTTACCTTAAGTGTGGTTGCATCCGCTTGAAATCTACTCAAGACTGTAGGTCCCAATCTAATCAACTGTCAAATGCAAAAAAACTTGTGTAAACTAAGCTACGCAGAAATTTTTTTGAAATTCTTAAGTTTTCTTGTTCAGTATAATTAATATTAAAAGACCTTGTATATTATAAATGAATAGTATTCTGTATAAAGGTTAATATCTAGGGCTGTCTAAAAATTTTTGCATTTTCTTTTTTGAAATTTTTAAAAGTAACCATTCGAAACTTAATTCTGTTTACGACTCAGTTTAAGTTTTTAAGTTTTAGGCAGTTATTTTTTAAAAATGTTATTTAATTTGCCAGTTTTTATACATGTAGTAAGTATATTTCTTATAAGCTTATGGTACATGATTTATTATGAATTTTATTTTATTTTATTTTTTTTTTAAAACATTTTATTTTCTCAAATCTGTTAATAAAATATATTCTAACTCATTTTTTTATCATTATTTTTTAATACAGGGAAAAACTTCTGAAGCTTTGGCAAAACTTCTTTCTCTTCAAGCTACTGAAGCTACGTTGGTTGAAATTGATAGAGAAGGTCAAATATTAAGTGAAACACAAATTGATGTGGAACTTGTTCAAAGAGGCGATGTATTGAAGGTATTGTGCTTAAATGAGAATAACTTGATATTAACCTACTATTATTAGAAAGTAATTTTTTGTTTACTTGTTGCATTTCTTGGTACATTAATTAAAAAAATTTTTTAATTAATTTCCTAATTTTTTTATAAAGGTTTTATTGGTACCAAACACTGGCACTAATAAAACCATAAATAATTTCAATGACAGTTACCCTTATATGCCCTTGTGAACAGATTAATAAAATTTCTGCTCCTTTTACCATCAGCGGTGCTTGATCCAGTTACTTTAATCTTGGACTACCAGATAAATGGTTAACACTTTGAACTTATATTCAATAGTTCATGTGTTCTATTCTAATCTGTAATTTCAATGTTTGTAGTGATTATTAATCGTCTTTAAACTGAAAGTTTAAACTTTCTGCAAAATAGACCTTTAGGAGACACTTAAATCTTACTTTTTTTGTAAATTGATATTTAATAAGTGTTTTTAAAATACCTAAGCGTTTACCACAAAAGTTATTTGCTGTATTTATGAGGTTTAATTTTGTTATTTGCATTGTTTATTTTTCCTTTTATTGCATGCATAACAAATTATCATACCTCTTGCTTGGTTTCTAACTTATTTAGATTACTTGAAAATCTTGTTTACTCTTGAATTGTGTACTTGTTTAACCTTGAAATCAATGTTTACTCAAATTTAGGTGCATAATTTTATGTTTCATTAGAATCTTGCTTCTCACTATACTATAAAAAAATTTTTATTTCTTAATTATTTATACTCAGCATTATCACTATTTAGAAATTATTTCATTCTGGAATAAAATACCGAATAAAATAATTTTACATTAAATATTTCCTTTGACATCTTTCTACAAACTAATATTACAATACTAAAAAATATAATAACTAATATAATGTTACATATTGCATTGTCACATAAGATTATAGAAAATATTATTTAATTTTTCCATTACAAAACATTTATCTATTTTTAAGTATTTTGATTTATCTTGTATAGAAAAATAGTAATATTGTTAAATTCTAGTAATCAACTTTTAAATTAATGATTTTGAATTTTATAAGCCAAATGGGCAGTTTTAATGAACTAGCTAATTTTATTTATTGCAGCTTTAATTCAAAATTTTTGTTGTACAGATTTTCTAAATCTTTTTTTTTTTTTTCCTGTTATGAATAACTAAGTCATTACTTAATATTAAAAAATAGCTATTAAAAATAATTATAAAACTTATAATAAATAATTGAAAGTGTATTGTGTAATAATAAAAATTGTTTTTAAGCATTTACTTATCACAGGTTGTACCAGGGGCGAAAATTCCTGTTGATGGTAGAGTTGCGTTTGGGAATTCGATGGCAGATGAATCCTTAATTACCGGAGAATCTCTTCCAGTTCCAAAAAAGCCAAATTCTCAAGTAATCGGTGGCTCTGTCAATCAAAATGGTGTTCTACTTATTGTTGCCACTCACATTGGTAAAGATACTACTTTGGCTCAAATTGTAAGGCTAGTGGAAGAAGCTCAAACCTCAAAGGTAGTTTTATTAATAAAACTATTTACAAATTTTATATTTTGTTTTAATATTGATTTGAGAGTGAATAAAATTTAAAATAATTTTAATTTCAGAGTAGAATATTTTAATATATGTAGTTTTCCTTTTAATATTTTAGTGGTTCATAAAATCTGTATTTAATTAATTTGCTTTATAAGATCTTCAAAAATAATTAGAGAAAACAAAGTAAGTATTGAGTTGGAGAGGACTAAATTTCTGTATATTAAAAATCTATGTTATGAGCATATTGAAAACTTAATAAAATTTCTATTAATATGATATACATATTAATAGAACAATAGATATTTACATATTCTTATTTTTGTAAACAGCTAGTTATTAAAAAAAATTTTCATTAAGAAATTTCTGAAATATAAATTATGCATTAATATTTTAGTATCTACAATAACAACAAAATTTTTCGAAAATTTTTGTTATAAGGAGACTTTTATGTATAAATGTTATATTAATATGTGCTATAGACTTGAAATTTTGTATGTTGTATTTTTCTGTTCTATAATTTAAATTCAAGCTTTGATAATAATTGATAATTTATAAAAAATATTTATGAAATTTATAATGTAGTTCTCAGATTTCATTTAAAAATTTATTAAATTGTTCCATATTTTTGAAGTATCCAATTAATAAATGCTAAAAATTTTCAGTGTATATTTGGACTTGTATATTGATTATTTTCAGTGTATATTGAAACGTAGCCTAATTCCTTTGGTATATATAAATTTAATTTGAATGTATAAACCTAGCTTTTTTACTGAAGAATATTTGAATAAATATATGAAATTAAGGAGAATTTTAGATCTTTTGAAAAGACCAAATGTAGTGATATATTTTTGATATAAATATATCTATGAATTTTTTCATGATATATTTATAGATTTATTTAACATCCAATAATTTACTTATATTTAATACTCTAATCATTGTTTATTTAAATTTGCTAATATTAAAATCTTTTTTTTAGGCTCCCATTCAACAATTGGCTGATAAAATTGCAGGTTATTTTGTACCAGTTGTTGTTGCAGTCTCTGTCATTACTTTAATTGGATGGATTATTGCCGGATATTTGTCTATTGATGTTGTTAAATCATATCATATGAAGCATGTAAGTGCATTATATATTCATTTGGTTTACCTAATTTATACAAGAATGAAACATGGACTTTGAACTCCATTCAACTGTCTTCTCTTAAAATATACTTCAAATCCTACTTCCTATTTTTCTTTATTTTCCATTACATTTTTTGCTGATTACTTTCTTGTATGATATTGCTAAAATAATATTTTTGATTTAAATGGAACTGAACTCACTTATTCCCTATTGAAAAAGAAAGGAAAAACTACTTTTACATTAAAGTTGTGCATTGTTAGTTTCATATATTGTCGATTGAATAGAATTAAAATGAATAAATTCTTAGTGACCTTTTACTAATACTTTTCTTGTATTTACCTACCTTTGCACTCCAATACATTTTCCTATACTTTTGTCAAGCTGTTTTCTTCTTTATAAATGTTCAATGTATACTTAATTATGGAAAAAAAAGTAGAGTCATAAAAAGTGCTTTAAAAATGTTTAGAAATGTTTTCGATTACATATTTTGTTTGACCTGTTTATCCCATTAATTGTAAATTATCATGGATTTGTTCTATTTTTCAATGTTGTGTGAAATAGGAATACAATATATAAATCTATGTTCTTTATTAAAATTATGCATTTGGAAATTATTTACTATCAGTTAATTATTCCCTTAATATATTTCTATTAAATTAATGGAAAATAGATTTATATGTGAAAGACATTTTGAAATATCATAGAGCTATATTTTACATTTAGTTTGTTTGTATATAAAGAAAAAAAGTCTTATCTTAAGATCTTATTACTGCTTTGATATTAATATATATTTATAAATTATGACTGAAAAAAAGCAGCTTCATTAAGGCTCTTATTTTCAGCGATCTTTTTCGGTTGTTGAATAGTGATTAGAAATGAATTTAATGATCTTTTCATTGAGTATCTCATTACTTAACTATTTTTATTTTATTAGTAGTTTAAAAAAATGCATTCACATTGAATTGTGGGAAGTTGATAAAAAAATAAAATAAAAAAGTTGATAAATAATTGAGGAAGAAAATAACTTCTAACAATTTGGGAAGTTATTTTCCAAATTGTCAATTTTCTTACTTTAAAAATAAGGTAATTATCTTAAAATTTCTAAATTAATATATTTTTATTTTAAACTTATTACAAACTAAAGATATGTACTTTGTAACATACTATAAAAAGCATTATTTCGTTGGATCTTATATTAAAATTTATGTAAAGCCTACTTTTGAATGTATTAAAATTTCCAATCTAATTTTTCTATCTATCTAAAATTCTATGAGTATGTTAATATCAAATGAAGTGTAAATAATAATTTAGAAAAAAAATATCTAAATATTATTATTCTTTAACTGGTAAATATTTTATCATTCATGTTTATAAATTGATTATATTTTCAAATATTCTAAATTATATTTTTTCATGTTAGATAATTTCTTTAGAATGTTACATGTATGAACTTATAATTTGCTGAAGTATAATTTAAATTTTGTTTTTTACTATGTATCAAAATCTTGAGTTAATTTCAAAAGATTGTAAATCTTGGTCTTATGATTAGCTTCTAGAAGATTTATTGCTTGTAGAATCCTTTATCACTAGCCGTGTGCCACAATCTAGACTCACTTTTCTCATCACCATTTCCCTCTAAAATTATATTGCAGAATTTTTCCACTAAGATTTAAATCTGAATTACAGAATAGCCAATGAAAACATAAGATAAATTTTCTTCCTTAAAGAAGACTAATGATAGTTTCAGAAAAGATAGTATTTCCAAAATATTTTTTTGTTGTCCTACTCCCATTATTGAACTTGTTGAAATTAGCATCATGTAGAAAGTAAAACTTCTGTCATTACATATTTGCATGCCACTTTTTATATATAAATCGTAAGATTGTATGTAAATGACAAATATGAAAAATGTATTTTGAATTTCTTAATATATTTTTGTTGATTTGGAAGCATTTTTGAACTGTATGTTTCATTATATGAACTGTTTTCAATGTATAAAGAATTTCAATTTACAAGTCGTCCTTTATTAGCTGTGAATAAGTTTCATTGGTATTGATTTTTGTGTTAGGGAAAAGTGTTATTTTGTGTTTTTGTCATTCATTATATATTTTTTTACTATTTAAAAACTAAGTGGTTAGTCTCTGGTTTTGGTTCAACAACTTGTTGATTTGATTCCTACCTCAAGGGTGGATGTAATTGTTCAAAATCTATTTTAAAATATAGTTTGCAGTCTAACCCTCATATCCAAAGAATGTCCATTGAGTGACAAGCAAATTAAATTACTACATAAAATTTTGTTTTAATTCAATTTATATTTTGAAATCTATTTTAAAACTATTTCAATGATTCTCTAAAATGTAAAATTTGGTGCATAATAAGAGTTGATTCCATTATCTACAAAATAAAGGTTTTTCTATTTTTAGAAAGAAGATGCTACAGATTCAGAAATAACTTTCCAGTTTGCTTTTCAATGTGCTCTTACTGTACTTGCTATTGCCTGTCCATGCTCTCTAGGTCTTGCCACACCAACAGCTGTTATGGTTGGTACGGGAGTTGGTGCTGTAAACGGCATCCTGATTAAAGGGGCTGAAGCACTGGAATTGGCTCACAAAGTTAGTATTGAAGTTTAAAATAGATTATGTTAATTTGTATATTTTTAAATTGTTGAATTCAATACTTATATTGAAACAATATTACCTGACTATTTATCTTTATTTGTAGATAAAATGTGTTTTATTTGACAAAACTGGTACCATTACAAAAGGTATTCCAGTGATGACTCGTGTATCCGTATTTGTGGAGCAAAATGTTCTGTCTTTAGGTAAAATACTAGCCATTGCGGGCACAGCTGAAGCCAATAGTGAACATCCCATTGCTGCTGCAATTACCAAATTTGTGAAAGAGGTATGTATATTATAAATTATGCAAATCTTTATGCTCTTTTTAAAGTACATTCTTCACCTAAATTAATACAGAAATTAAAATGCTTCAGCATTTTAAAAGTAATAACTGTTCTGCTTCCCAAATGTTATGTGTTAATTTGAAATTACATGTCTGTTATATTAGCAAATGAACTGGGTATTTTTAATCCTAAAAAAATTGATTTCCTTAACTGATTTTCTTTGACATGGAAGAGTCTTTAAAATTAAATGTTTTAGCTACCTTTTAATAGAGGCTTCATAATACAAAATCTTATTTTTAAAAAAATGCTAATACTGTATAGTTTGGCTTTAGTTACTGTTATTTTTCTTCTGATTTTTCCAAATATTATATTTCTATCCTTAGAATTTCTATGTTTTACAATTATTTTTCTAAAGTTGGATCAGTGAGCTAAGACTTGCTGGTTAAAACTTAGTATTTCAAAGAGTTCTATAATTCAATCACATCGGGGGTGGATAATTGTAGTGGTTCAGATTCTTCATTAATATCATAAATCACATTAAAATTAACATTTATGTTCAAAAAGAAACCACAGGATTCCAAACAAAACAATACAATTTGCATACTATGGTTTATTTGTGGCCATACTTTATATAATTTGTTTTCTTTGATAAAAATTTTAATTAAATTTTTTACTTTGTTAATAATTTATGTGAATAACTTAATTGTTATAATTTTTCCATAACTTAAACAATACATTTTTATTAAAATTTAAGTGTTTAAAATTATTTAAATGTTTTCGCATTTCCTTTTTAATGTAAATAAATCCCATTTATATTTCAAACACTATGTGAATACTTGATTCAGAGTTTTCTCATAATTTATATAAATTAAGTGTAATTGTTAATTTATTTTTATTTACTTATTTTGATATAGTATTTTTAATTTATGGATATCTTACACACATTACTTTTAAAAATTTTTTGTAGACTTTACAAACTGAAACATTTGGAAAATGTGAAGATTTTGCTGCAGTACCTGGATGTGGCTTACGCTGTAAAATATCGAATATACAGCACATGTTGAAAAGAGAGCCACAAGTGGAACTGTTAGTGAATTCAAAAAGTAGAAGAAGTAATTTAAGTTTAAATTCACAAAATGAAGTTATGGAAAATGTTGCAATTGATCGAAAACTATTTGACTCACCAAAACACAATGCTTCCAACCTTGCTTCAGAGCTTATACAAAATTTAGATGATATAGGTAAGTTTTTACTATATAAATATGAACTCACTATTTAGAGAGTTCTGAACTACTTAACAATTTGTACTAATAGGAACTATTTAACAAAAGTTTTTATTTACACATTGTATAAACTTTATAAATTTAAAATAGAACATTTTTTAAAATTAAATTTTGCTATATTTAAAAACTTGTCCTCTTGGGTATTCAAAGTATTTTATTTGGGCAAATAATATTGACTGTTTGCATTATTTCAAGCTAGTATTCATGTGTTCCAGTCTAGCATTTTTCATTTATAGATTTGATATAAAAAAAGGAAGTTTTATGTATTAGAAACAATTTTATTAAATAGTGAAACTTTTTTAAAATATATTTTATAAAAAAAATTATATCGATTTTTAAAATGTAATTTATTGTGTAAATCGCTAAAAATTCTAAATTTAAAATGTAGGAATTAAAAAACATTTTTGGCAATTGCCAAATTCATTAGTTTTTTACCTTAATGATTATGCTTTTTTGTTTTCTATATTATTAAAGTAAATTTTATAATGTTTTTAATCATTAAAAAATATTTTTGAAAGTTACTATTTTAAATTTCCACTTATAAAATCTTGTAAAGAACTTTTTTTATATGTAGAGTAGTATACTAGTCAAACTATATGCTCAGTCCTGTGGCTTTTAGTTTAAGGATTCATGTTCATTATTCAAGCATACAATTTATAATAGTTCAGTATTCATTGAATTAGCCTCTGTGCAAAAACTTACTTGGTTGATAAACTTTACTAAGCTAAAAATTCACTAAGCTGGCAGTTGAATGATTAGTGTTCTTGTGCTTAATGGCTTAACCCAAAATGCTCAAGTTATATATACATAGATAATGTTTTCACCTAAACAATATATGTTAAATGATTAGAAGCCAATTTCATATTACAGGCAGAAACTAAATATATATTGAATTAATACTTGTGTTGTAAAGGTTACCATAGAACTGGTAATAAAATGAAAACAGTTAATTTTAATGAACATTTTAATTTTTTTATGTGGCGTAAGTTTTTAAAAATGTTTTTTTTTTTATTCCTGTCTTAAATTCCATTTTTTCTCTAAAGTTTTATTCTAATGAACACATTTATACAGTATTACCTAGTCACTTGCATTTCAAAACTAAAAATACTGAGTTAAATTGTTATGATAATTAATATGTAATAGTTCAATATCTAATTTTATAAAAGATTTTATCTACATTTCTTTTTGTATCGAATAACAGTATCTAATTATCTTTAATATAAATGTACTCCAGTCGAAGATTTTTTTAAATATTCATATTTAAATGTTATAAAACTTTGCCTAATAAATGTAATATGGAAATTTTCTGGTGTGAATAAATCATTTGGATGGGTCATTGTTAACATGTATAAAAAAAATATGTGCATTATGTTAATGTTGAATAACTAAAATTCAGTCATTCTATACTGTCAGAAAAGATGCTTTTGTGAATTACTAAATTGTATAGTTTTTGTCTCACTTTCTGTATTTCATTACATTTAAAGTGCAACAACATTTATAAATATTTAACTATTTGGTTTATTTAACTGTTCTTAAACTTTAATTTTTTACTTAATGTTGTTTGAAATTTAAATTATTGAAACACATTTACAAATTATTATTTTTTTCCTCTAGCAGATTTTTCAGCTGGTGACGATGCAAGCAAAAAATACAATGTCTTGATTGGCAACAGAGAATGGATGATGCGAAATGGAATTCATGTATCTGATAAAATCGATTTAATTATGAAGGACCATGAAGAGATGGGGCATACTGCCGTTTTATGTGCAGTTGATGGTATGTAAGCAAATG
>JAPDSC010107282.1:0-54366 GCA_026290005.1 Latrodectus geometricus
AGAAGCATTTAAAAGTTTTACAATGCATTTTAGAAAAATAACAAAAACAAATTTTTTTAACAATTGGAATATATAAAATAATACAATGATACAAACAAGTATTTACAATGGAACCGCGCAGAAGGTTCCTGCATTTTAGCAAAAAAAAAACAGAGATCATTTAATTTTCTGTTTATTAATTTATTTTTATTTTATTAATTGTGGCTAGGTCCACGAGGTGGTGGCATTTACAAATTCGCAAAAAGAGTAAATTGAAGAATTAAATAAAAAGGCGGAGAAAAGTGAAAAATTTAGAATTTAGGGGAAAGCCTCAGTACGGATCTAGGCCTGTGGAAGTTTTTAAGGTCGTATGGGCTGTAATTGTCCAGGGCTTGGATCTCAATATTGCCGATGTTTTGTAATTTATCATAGAATCTGAAAGCCAAATATTTAATGTATTGTGTGACTGTTGGAAAGGCTAAGTTTTTACGAATTAGTTCGTTCCTGAAGTAATATTCAGCATTTGTAATGATCCGAAGGATTTTATTCTGCTGTGATTCAAGCAAATTTAGTTGTGTTATGCATGCCCCTCTCCAGATAGGAGCAGCATAAGTGATAATAGGCCTAAGGAATGATTTATATAATAAGATTTTATTTTTTAGTGATAATTGCGAGTTACGGGCTAAAAGTGGATACAATGTGTGAACTGCTGCGGTAAATTTATTTTTAGTGAAGATGACGTGTTTTTTCCAAGTGAGTCGTTTGTCCAAGATGGTTCCTAGGTATTGAACATGGTCTGTCCATGGAACTTCCACACCAGAGATGCAGATTTTTTGACATGAAGATCGTTTCCTGGTGAAGAGAATGGCTTGTGATTTGTTTGCATTGATTTTAATTTTCCAAAGATTAGTTAATAATTCTTTTTAATTCATAGTGAAATAAATATATATTTTTATTGTTAATATAAAACTGGTGAAAGTATTGATTTTGCAATGTTAAATGTTTAAAACCAAATGTAATATTCTTAAATTGTATTTGAAAATTCCCATGTTTCAGTATATAATTTCTTATATATTATTGAGAAATAACTCATAATTTAATCTCTAACGTAATTCATCTCATAACTTAATCAAAATAACATTTTATCGACCATGAAATCGAAAAGTAATAGTAATATAATATATAAAGTGTGTATAAAATAAATTTTATTTGTCATTTGCAACAGAGTACTTAGCTGCCTACCCTGTCAGGTCAGTGTACCTGACTACAGATGGGGGAGTGTTCGATTTCTCTCTCTTGTTTTTGTCCTTTCCTTTTGTGAATGATTGTCTACCCTATAAACGGGTACCTATGGCATATGTGTACTGAGGAAGGTGGACTCCACACCAAATTACAGTTCAGTTGGAAAAGTGGAACAGTGTTCCCCAAATTGCCAGTCTAGCTGGCACACGAATCAAGAATAACTGAATACTTTAATAAAGTTTCTAAGTCATATTTATTCAAGTTAATTAACTAGCTTGCTTAATTATTCCTGAACCAGCATTTAAAAAAAACAAACTTACTAATGTTCCAAATGATCATTGTTATTCCCTTTGCACCTACTTTTTCAAGATTTCTTAGTCACTTATATATTATTTGCATTTAAATAGAATATTTCTATAAAGTTTTCTTGAGCTTCTGATTTTAGGAATTTCAAAGATATATCAATTTTTTCTTGGCTTACAAAATAACTTGCAATTCCATCTTTAAATTAGGTTTTTCGAATTTTGTAATATAATGATGATTTTCCAGTTTTGTAAGGTCTAGAAACGTTTTTCCCATATATTTATCAAAGGTATATAAATATTTATCAAAGATATATAAATTTTTGTAACATGTCTAATTGTGATTTATTCCACAAAAACAACTGAGCATCAAACAATAATTATGTTTTGATACTTTTCATAAACTGTATAAATAATTTCATCGAATTCTAAGCGTTCAACTTTTATTTACAAGAAGGGCAAGTATGTATAGGTCAACATATAATATGCATTATTACAATGTGTCAGTGTATTTTGCTAACCATCTATACAAAGCCAACAAATTACCCTAAACAAAGCCAACAAATTTATCAAATTTTAAATTTAAATTAAAAAGCAAATTATATTTTATTCTTTGAGCATAATATAAAATACTAAATTCTGCAAACTATTTTATAGAGACCGTAGTTTATACCAATGGATTAAAGTACCTATTCTCTATCGGATGATTTTCAAAAACTATAAAAACTATTTTAATAAAAATTTAAAAAAAAAAAAACAGAACCGAGATAAAAAAAAAACACTAAAAAGTTTAAAATTATCTATAACCAACTTTACTGCAGTAATGTAATGTAAAGTAAATCCATATATTTTTTTAATAAGTAAAGGAAACCGTATTCAATTAGAAATAATAAGAAAAAATATTTTTTCCACCCTATAATATTAGCAAAAAAGGCATTTTATTTGGATTTCCATTGGCTTTATTCATATTAAATTTTCATTATTTTCGGAAACCTTTATTTTTTATCAACCCCAAAATGTTTCCCCCAAAATTAGGGGATGACATTTTAAACCACCATTTTACTTACCAATCCGTTATCATACCTATCAAACAAAAAAAAAATCGGTTGAGATATGCCGAAGTAATCGCAGGACAAACCTAAAAAACAAAAAAAAAAAAAAAAAATACCGTTTAAAAAGAAACATCCTGTAGAAGCTATTTAATTATTTCTTGATATAGACCGAATATTTTTTAATTATTCTACTTACCTTACTTTTATAACACAACGTCACAACACAAGTTTAAAAAGGCCTGGTAAATAGTAATTAATTGTAAAATATAACGCAGTCTATTTTACTAAACAATCTGCAAGGCAATTATTTTATAAATAAAACAATGGGACTACCCTTTTTCATTTTATAGTTACGGTGTAAAGCTTGTCAGGACTGATTTTTCGCGCCCACCCGCGTTTTCATACGTTTCCACAAATTAAGACACACGGTTAAAAATTCTATCACTGTGTCCCTTTGATTAAATTATAATAAAAAAATTATTTCTTTAAGTTTTAAGCTATTTTTAATTGGGAATTTCTTATGCTTGTGAATTTTCTTGCATTTGAAATATTTTGACATTTCAAATAGTTAAAAGTTCATACAATATTAATATATACTGGGTGTTTATTAAACATACGCCAAAAATTCAAGGGTTTGTTCCCTGGACTATTCTAAGAATATTTTGTCCTTTGATAATTTTTGTGAACCCGCTTTGTTTCGAAGATACAGGGCGAACATAGTTTTCGTCAAATCCATTTTTATAATTTTTAAAATCATTAAATTTCTTGCATTCTTATTCTAGCTGAAAGTCATTATTTTCAACAGTTCTGATAGATTAAAAAACTTTATCTACCAGTAACTTTTGTTAATAAAATGTTGTTATATTGTCAAAAATTTTTCCTGTTCTTCTGTTTATCACGGCGGACTTTGTAGTTCTGTTTAAAAAGCACCCTGTATGTATGTATACAGGGAGTTTGAGTATTCATTATAATTCATAAAAATATTCATTTCAAACAAAGAAGTTTGGTATGTAATGCGCCAAAACTTAATTATTTTAGAAAGAGAATTTTTTTTGATTATTGGTTGTGGATATTTTATTCTGTGTGAAGACCCGCCGTTGAATTGAAATTAAGCTTATTCGATTATGGAGGTGGGGTTTCAGAAATCCATAGATTCGGGGCGGAGCTTAAAGTTACGGTTCATTTTATAAAAACATCATCTTTCTATTTCTAAAAATGCTTATTTTTAATCAGGTTTTAATATCTTTTACTCGGAATATTCTTTTTAAAATAATGTTGATTCAAATTAGTATACTTAAATTAATTCCTATTGCGTGTTTATCTTGTGACTTTATAACTTCACCAATAGTCCTCATAGATAATATGCTATGTTACTGATATTACAGTTGAGAAAAAAAAAAAAAAAAAAATCTGCTCTGAAAATATAATACTTCATTTTTCAAAAACTAATTATATTTTAAATCGTCAACAATTTCAGAAAGAAGTGAAAAATGGTTGATGTTCCTAATTTTACGAATATTGACTTTAATATTTCCTCTAATTTAATGAACAAAATTGAAAGATTGAGACCTCTATAATAAATGCTATATATATAGATTTAATTTCCCAGGGAATTTTTTTGATATTTTCATTAAATTTAATATTTTTGGTGGTATAAAATAAAAAAACATAACAAATATAAGTTGTACTAGCAGTAATGATAGGAGAAAAGTTTTTCACAAAATATGGCAATGAAAAAAAAGTTAAATTTCATAAGCTGAGACATTAATTCCAACTTATTATGTTCCACATAAGTGCTAAGTCATGAAATTTGTTTCCTTCTCTTTAAATTGAAACCACTCAGAACGAGTTCCACCCAGCTACTTGTCACATTGACAAGAAGTGCGATCATCAATGGTGAAGCAATGCAAGAATCATCCAGCAGCCACACCAGCTTCACGCTCAGGGTGAATCCCCATTCCACATCATCGTGGTTGGATTTTCTGCGAAGTTCGATGAGTGAACTTGCTAATCATACTATAGAAATGATCCTATGAAGTATGATCTTAATCTCGGAGGGGTAATTCAAATTATATTTAGCACAAGCTTTATTATATAAACTGGTAGACACATAAAACTTAGGATTTTATTTTCCTTTCGAAGTGAATGAACTGGATATGAATGAAAGGCAGTCTGTCGTTAAGGGGTACATTTCATTATCATGCAATTAAAGCACGAAGGATTTATTTCATTTTAAAAAGGGAAAGTTTTAAATAGTTTACCAGAATCGAATTAGTTTTAAAATTAAGATTATTGTGTGAGCCATATTTTTCAGTTTAACGCTTTTAATTTGCCATTTAAATGTAATAAATAGGTTCTCCTACAAAAATATTTAATTTTTTTTGCATCCGAGGGATTTTTAGAATAAATTTATTAGGTTTATCATAAAAATTATATTAATACAAATTTATCGTGTATTATTTTTCTCGTAAAATTCCTGTAATATTTGAAAACTTTTTTAAGGAATAAATTATTGTACTGTATTCTTGCAATGGTGCTAAAGAGTTTGGATAATAAATTAGACATGGGCGTTACAAATTTTTATATTTTACATATAAGTTAAGATATATTTTAAACGTACATTGAATATTCATTGCTAAATTTTTACTTCCTACGATAAGTATGCTGAAAAATTCAAAGCAGTAAGTATGTATGTTTAAAGTATTGTTATCTATAAATTTGTCTTTTAATTCTAATTTGGTCTAAAAGGAAATCAAAATGTTAAAACGAATTCTTTAGAGACATATTTGTTTTTATGGAACCCCTGAACAAAAGGAGTTTGAATATTGAATGTAAACGATAATTAGACATGAAGTAATGAGTATTGTAGCAATCCATTCGTTTGAGGTCAACAATTTTTAATTCCAAATATACTGAATACATGTGGAAAACAAAGCATACTGCAAGGAAGGTGCTTTTACTTCTTCGTCTTGAGGTAGAAAAATCGGAAAAAAGAAAAGTGATATAAGTGGGAGGAGTCAGGTGGCTAGGAGAAGAAGGGGAGAGGGTTTGTCCGAATGGAGCTCATAGCTGCAGGGCAGCCAGGAAAGAGTGGAATCGGAAAAAAAAATTCAAATATGACTATGAACGAAATTCAAAGCATTAGCAGAGAAGCTGCTTTTATTTTTCTATCTTGAAGTAGAAAGTCATGAAGTATAGAAAAAGATGATGAGTAGGAGGAGTCTGTGCTAAGAGAAGAGAGGAGGAGAGGGAGCTGTCGCAAGGCGAGCGTTCATTTTTCGAAGGCTTCAACACTTCGGGAGAAGGAATGAATAGTCGGAATTACTAAGAAAACAAATAAAAACTACTTTACATGGGCAAAGGCGCCTGAAAAGTGTTTACATATAAAATAAGGCAGTTAACAAAGTGAAAAATACAATTTCTGCTTAAGAGAATAACTAGAAAAGGTCCTGAATAAAATATACATAGAATAAATCCTGATTAAATGAATGAATACAAAAACAATCTAGACTAAATATAAGAAATTGAACAATATTTACAATTTATAAACAAGTTAAAGGGAAGAAGTATTTAGTTTTGTGTTTAGATCGATTAGATAAAATAGTGTCACTAAGGAAATGTGCAGCTATGGGTCTAATTTTGACGTTTTCTATGTTATTTTCGCAGTTGAAAATCACATTGAAATTTGCTTCGCTGCAGTTTTCTGCTTTGTTGAAGAAACTGATATTTAATTTTACAATGTGTTGAGATAAGGTGTCCAGTTTTAGATCATTCAAGATTACATTATATTTGATGTAGAAAGGAGCTCCGAGCATGTTTCCTAGCGTCTTGTTTTGGAAAGTATCACGAAGTTTGAGGGTGGCGGTATCAACGGAGCACCAAGCAGGGGATGCATATGTGATGATGGGTCTGATTATTGCGGTGTAGATATGTTTCTTTAATTTGACGCTGAGTGTACTAAATTTGCCAAGAAGTGGTCTTAAGCTGAAGAATGCTGCTCTTGCTTTTTGCAGTTTGTTTTTCACATGCGGCTTCCATGAAAGGTTTTCATTAATATTGAAGCCGAGATATGTTGCGTTTTTTACTATGGGGATTTTCTTGTCATTCATGTATAGTGCATATTTTTTTTATAGGCAGTTCCGGGAGGTTTGATAATGAGGAGATTGGATTTGTCAGCATTTATAACTATTTTCCATCTTGTACACCAATTTTCCATTCTTGTAATTTTTGCTTGTAATTTTTTAATAGCCAGGTTCACAAACTTGGATTTTTGTACGATTCCGGTGTCATCGGCATAGTAGGGTGTAATTCTTTTGTAGTCTTCTTTAATTATGGGGAAGTCGACTGTGTAGAAGAGATATAATATAGGACCTAAAATGCTTCCTTGTGGCACGCCAGCGTCAATTTGCCTAAGGATAGAATAGGTCTTGTTGATGCGAATATTAAATGATCTGTTGGATAGATAATTTTGTATGAGTAGAATGATATTGTGATTAAGTTTTAATTTTACAAGTTCGTAAATTAGACCATCGTGCCATAGCCTGTTAAATGCTTTCGAAATGTCAAGCATAACGAAAGAGGATTTTTCTTTGTTGCGTATACCTCTTCCAATAAATTCGAGTATACTGATTAATTGTTTCGATGTGCATAAATTTTTTCTAAATCCGTACTGCTCATTTGGTCTGGTCTAGGTCTAGTTATTGTTAGGTTTCTAGCCCAGAGGGCCATATCCCTTCTATTCCTAAGAAGTTATTTCAAAAACATAGATAGACAGTAGATTCATATTAAGATAAGTGTTCCCAATAAAATAAATTGTTCCTGCATGATGAATTATAGAATTCCAAACAAAATAAACACAAAAGTTACAAGAGAGAAATAGTAAATTGAAAAAACAAGGTACAATAAACACATAGAACTGTATAGTACTTATTTTATTTATTTATTTTTTGATTTTAATTATTTATTATTTCTTAAATTAAAAACAAACAAAGAATACACAACTATATACAAACAAAAAAAAAATGTATTCAACTCAGTACCCCATGAAGGGCAATGAGCAAGAAGTTGAAACAAAAGAAAAAGTGTCAAAAAAAAAAATAAATAATTATTTTTATTTTGAACTTAATTAGTTTGTTGCAGGGCTTAAACGCAGCACGGCCCTGGGTCTGTGGAAATTAATGATTTCATAAGGGCTATAGTTCTCAATAGATTGAATTTCTGCATTATTAATTTCATTAAGTTTTTCAAAAAATCTAAATGCTAGGAATTTAATATATTTTTTTAATGAAAGGACACCTAGATTATTGCGAATTTGTTCGTTTCTGATATAGTAGTCAGATTTTGAGATTAGTCTGAGGAGTTTGCTTTGCTGACCTTCCAGCTGTTTAATATTAGTTAATGCAGCACTTCCCCAGATTGGTGCAGCGTATGTAATTATTGGTCGTATAAATGAGTAACTTATTACTCATGGATAGATTAGAATTGTACGCAATTAGTGGATAAAGGGTTGATTTGGCTGAAATTAATTTTAATTTAGTTTTCCTAATATGTGATTTCCAGGTGAGTCTTTTATCTAGTGTAAGTCCGAGGTAATCAACGGTATCTGACCAGGGGACAGGATACCCGTTGAGTTTAATCTGAGGGGATGGAGTTCTTTTTTTAGTAAAAACGACCGCCTTTGATTTATTTGGGTTAATTTTGATTTTCCAAATATCTAGCCATTTTTCAATAGCCATGATATGTTCGGAGATGTAGGCATGAATTTTCCACATTTTTGTGCTAGACGCCAGTACAGCAGTGTCATCAGCAAACAAACAGAGCATAGTGTTGGGATGCTGAGGAATATCGTTGACGTAGATGTTGAATAAAAACGGACCCAGCAGGGATCCCTGTGGGACGCCTGCAAGAATGGGTCTGTTTTGGGAATAAGTTTTTCCGACTCCAACAGAGAAAGTTCTTTTAGTTAGGTAGTTATCTATAAGGAAAACCAGATAGGGGGGAAATTACTGCTCATTTGGGAGAAGGCTAGGATATTTTTGAATTCTATTATAAATAATTTTTTCAAATAATTTTCCTAGTGAGGAGAGAAGACTAATAGGTCTGTAGTTGTTGGGCATTGCGAGGTCCTTTCTAGGTTTAGGAATCATGATGATGATTGCTTCTTTCCATGGGGGAGAGAAATAATTTATTTTAAGGCAAAAGTTGAATATTTTGGTAATTTCGTGAATAATGTTGGCAGGGAGATTTTTAATCCCTTTGTTGTTGATGGTGTCTTTTCCGGGAGATTTGCGGTTGTTTAGTTTGGAGATGATTGCCATGACTCAGTGTTGGTCGCCAGTTTGATACCTTGGCAGCTGGGATTTTCATTTTTTAATGTTCTGGCTTTTATTCGAACAGTTTCTTCGAAGTTATAATCAGTATCGGTGCTGTTGAGTCGAAACTGCTTCTCCATTGAGTTCGCAAAAGCTTCCGCCTTCTCGACTTCAGTGTATACGAGACCGATTCCACCGTGCAGGGCTTCGCAGGTTCGTGTCTCGCTCTTCAGACTTTTAGTCATTTTCCAGATAGAGTTATCATTGGTATCGAGAGATGCGATATGTTCTTCCCATTTAATTGTTTTGTGTTTATTCATTTTATTTTTAATTTGTCTATTGAATGCGTTGACTTGTGTCTTATATTCTGGGTTGCAAGTTTTCTTATATTTTTTACGGGTTCTATATCTCTCCTTGATAAATTCTTTAATTTCTTTTGGTAGTTTGTAGAAATTATCAAGTCTTTTGCGTTCTTCGGTGGCCTCTATGAATGCGTTTTTGATGGTTTCATTGAGAAACTGGACTGCTATATCTAAGTCAAGGTTGTTGTTAAGACTAGGTATAGACCATTTTGATATGGTGAGAATATTTGTGTATAAATTCTAGTAAGTGATTTTGATGTTATCTTCGTTTTGAGTCTTGTGAATATTAATCTATTGTTGTGGCCAAGACTGGAAGGTGGTCCGAACCCAGATCATTTATTACGTCAGCAGCAAGATCGAAGTCCGCGTTAGTGATGTAGAGGTCCAGTATGTCCGGAATATGGGTCTGGTAAATGGGGTAATAGGTGGGTTCCTTTGGTGAATAAATTTTTATTCTGGTTTCAATTAAGATATTAAACAACTTTCTTCCATTTTCGTTTGTTCTTTTGCATCCCCAAGCATAGTGTTTGCTGTTAAAGTTCCCTATTAATACAGTATCAATTTGTTTTAGAAAGAGGTGGTCAATGTCAATTACCGTTAAATTCCTGTCCGGTGGATTCTAGACCGCGCTGAATTTGACTTTTTTGTTATTGACCAGTTCTGTGATGACAGACACCTCCTCATATCCTGCATCATTTTTTGTACTAAATAGTGTGGATGAAATGACGTTTTTGACATATATGATAATTCCACCTTCCTTATAGAGTAATCTGTTGCATATATATTCTTTGTAATTGCGAATTTTGTAGGAGTGACTGCCGTTGGAGAGCGTTTCCGTGACAGAGCAGATGTCGATATCGTGATTCGTGATGAAATTTTTAAATTCTTCAAACTTATTGTAGAGACCATTGGCGTTCCAGTTTACTAATTGAAGTAATTCTATCGAGTTGGTTCTACTGGCCATTATTGGGTGTATGGTGATTGGCGTTATTGGCAGTAATCGCTGACATGGCTGTCATGATTCCTGAGTTCTGGATGTAAGAAAGGAATAATTTTAATTGGTCAAGTACTGATTTAGCTTCTTGTAACGTATTTTGGCTGGCGGCCTGTGCATAGGATCGGTTTTCCACTACCACACCTTTAGTGGTTTTAATGGTTGTACTGTCTTTTGTTCTTGATATTATTGCTTCGACGAAGGTTTTACAACCTCGGAAGTTAGCTGGGTGGTCTCCGTGACAATTGGCGCAGCGTGCTGGCAGGTCTTTGCTTTTCTGGCACTCGTGTGTTAGATGGTCTCCCCCGCATTTCACGCACTTAGATATGCTTGCATATCTTCTGGGAGTGATGTAGCTGCTGGCACCGGTGACATTGTGTAGGTCCACTTCTATTTTTGTATACTTCAATTCTGATCTTTAATTTTAGTAAATATCTCAGCTGATAAATTTCTTTTGCTATATTAGTTTTGGGCAAAGTGACAAGGAATAGTTGGAGCTTTTGAATTTCGCCGTCTCGGCGTCTTGTCATCAAGGTTACTGTAGAAATAGTAAAACCCTCATTTATCAGTTCATCAGTGATATCGGAAATTTCTGAGCTGGTTGGCAGATCACGAATCACAACTTTAAGAGGTTTGTCATCGGGGAGAAGATAAGTGTGGTATGCGACGTTTAGATTTTCCAAAATTTTGATTGCAGCTCTATGTGATTCAGCATCAGAAAATTTTAATTTGCGTTCATATGAAGTAGATTTAGCGGATTACCCACTGAGTTTAGGATTTCTTAGTTGTTGGTCCAGTTGTTTCCAAGTGTATTTATTATCCCTGATCACTATGGGAGGGATTTTCTTATGTGGTTTAGCCAGGGTTAATGCCTGGGAGTTTTCAGTATTATTTTCTGGAGGTTCTGTGTCATTTATTTCCGTTTCTGGCAAGATTTCTTTTGAAGTAGTTTGTTCTAACTGTGGTTTTTTGCTTTTCTGGCTTGTTTGTTCATCTTCTAGAGATTTTCTAGCTCTCTTGTATTTAAAAGGTTATATTTTATGATCAATGCCAGCTTCTTTGATTAAAGGCTGGAATCTATTTTCAGTTGTTATTTCCGGATTAATAGTTGCTTCTGGTTGACTAGGGGTGATTTCCATATCATCTATGTGAATTTCGGTAAATTCATTAGCAGTAATGTCCTTCGATCCATAATTATTTGAGCTGAATTTATGAGCAAAATTGCTCATACGACTTCTGGCAGCTTCTTTTGCTTCAGGTGAAAATTCATTTGAGTTTGTAATATCCGTTAGCATGACGCTAATGCCATCCAGTAGATCAAATGGTCGCTCTAACATAAGTTGCTGAGTAGCTCGAAAGCCGGTAGTTGCCTGATCCATTACCGAGTTCATGATTCAAAATAGAAAAGTGTAGGGAGACCCCCCCCCCTGGCCAGGGGAGAAACAAAAGTCGAATTCAACCGCTCAGGGACTCAAATTCAGAGTGTGATCACCTGGTCTAGAAAGCAAGAAAATAATAGGTAATTCCAGAAATCGACCTCAGGGACCCAGAACTCAGTTAGCTAGGTGTGAGCCCGAAGAATGTCTTTGGAATAAAAAATCTAAAAGCGGCACTCATAAGGGTATATTCACAAGATAGATGTAGAGTCGCTCTCTATCACATCGAATACTTCATTCATCCATCAACTAATTCCAAATATTACCAAAAATAATAAAATTATACTGAAAATAAAATTTATTTAAAGTGACAGTTAAAAAAAAAGCCAGTTAGATGATTTTGTGACACATTTCATAAAGTTAACTTCTGCAATCAGAGGTGTAAAACATTTTTTATTCGATCTATGTAAATCATTTCAAAGCTTCTCGTCATTGAAAGTGATTTATTACGGTAAGTCTATTATATTTGCTCTTAAAATTCCGCGACAAATATAATATTTTTTTTATCTTGTGGACATCGTAAAAAAAAAAAAAAATAAAAAATAAATATGATTATTAAATTAAAATAATTCAAAATATAAAGATTTGAAATTAGAAAGAAAAATTACATATAGAAAGAATGGCTAAATGCTTACCCAAGAATTGTAAAGGTTTTCAAATTTCTCACTAGATGAAACATGTTCAATTAAACCAAGTTGTCATGAATTTTTGCTTCCTCTTTTTAAAAGTGTTGAATCAATTCATCTTTCCACAATTAAATGTCAGCTTTTTTTCTATATTTGAGATTAAAACTCTTAATCAGAACATTACTAGCACACAGTATAAATCTTTCATGTGTTGAAAATATGTAACAGATTTCTTTAACAAAACATACAGGTCTTATTAATCTGTTTTACAAAAGTAAAATTCTTTTAATGTCAACAATAGTTTAGGTCTAAAAATCTGAATGATACTAAATATTAAAGAGAAAAAAACGCTTAGAAGAAAGGCAACATATATTGATTTGACCAATTTAATCGAAAAATATTTTCTAGTGAGACTATAATTTTTTATGCAATAATTTCCTGAGTGTATAATATATATATATATATATTAACAGTCATTTTTAATTTAAGGAAATAAGTTGAAAAATAAGTTGCAATTGGATTGATATAGATTATTTTCTATATGCGTAGTGTATTTCTCACCACTTTTAATGCCACTAATTGTCAAGTTGATTTATTGATGCAAGCTCTAAATTAAAACTTGTTCACAAACAATATAAGCAGTTGCTCAAAAACGGGTTTTTTAAAAAAAAAAAAATAAAGAAATAAAGAAATAAAAGTATTTTTCACAGGACATTGCAAAAGTTTAATGTAAAATTTACTACGACAGAATATTTAGCTACGAGGTAGAAACATATAAGATCTTTAAGATTAAATAAGATCCTTAAAATAAATTCCAATTAACATAAAATTTCCCAAATTTCATTATTCTGACAGAAAATTTTTATGCAGATATAGAAATCATTAACACTCAATAAAATTCTAATATGCTGGGAAATTCGATGACGACATTTGAATCAAAACAAGCTTTAAAAAGTTCATTGCATTTTTATCACCATAAAATTATATCACTTAAAATAAAAAATATGAATGAATTAAAGAATCTAAGAGAATGTCAGTAGCGGTTGTGAATGGGACCAATGCACGGGTTAGTAAGGCAAGATAATACGACACACAATTCCTCGAACAAGTAAAATTAACGAAGGAATATTTGGGAAAGTTTGAATACAGTTTTTATTGTTTCGTATGTTCTTACATTCCTACTGAAGGAAGTTAATAAACCCTTTTAAGAGCTTCACCGAAAATAAATGTAGATTGAAGGATAGGAGGCAAGATTAATTTCTTGGAGTAAATTCAAAGTGTAATTACCATCAGGTTTCCCTATATTTTGCGTCTTGCATTAAAGTATTTCAAATTTTGTACTGATAAATTTAAAGTATCGAAAATGTTTGGCAGAAAAAAAAAAGAGAAAAATTATAAATTTTTCAACTCACTCGAAACACTCAAATTGTCAACACAGATTCTAACTTTGCTATGGTGAATAGTATTCACAAATTTATGCATTCAATTCCTAGGAATGCTTGGGAAGTAAAAGAAAAAATGATGTATTTTGATTTTAACTATTTGTATGAGTTATACAATTGTAAACGACGAGACCAGTAAAGTTGAAATACACTACTGGCCATTAAAATTGCTACACCAGGAAGAAATGCAGATACAAAATGATATTTATTGGACAAATATATTATACTAGAAATAACAAGTGATTAAATTTTCAAAAAAATTTGGCTGGATAGATCCTGAGAAATCAGTACCCAAAACAACCACCTCTGGCAGTAATAACAGCAGTTATACGCCTGGGCATTGAGTCAAACAGAGATTGGATTGCATGTACAGGCACAGATGCCCATGCAGCTTCAACACGATGCCACAGTTCATCAACCGTAGTGACTGGCGTTTGGTGACGAGCCAGTCGCTCGACAACCATTGACCAGACGTTTTCTATTGGTGAAAGATCTGGAGAACATGCTGACCAGGGCAACAGCCGAACATGTTCCGTATCAAGGAAGGTCCGTACAATACTGGCAACATGCGTTCGGGCATTATCCTGCTGAAACGTAGGGTTTCGCTGGGCTCGAATAAAGGGTAGAGCCACGGGTCGTAACACACCAGAAATGTAACGTGCACTGTTCAAAGCACCGTCAATGCGAACAAGAGGTGACCCAGACGTGTATCCAATAGCACCCCATACTATCACGCCAGGTGATGGGCCAGTATGACGATGACGAATGCACGCTGCCAGTGTGCGTTCACCACGATGCCGCCAAACACGGATGCGACCATCATGATGCTGTACACAGAACCTTTATTCATCTGAAAAAATGACGTCTCGCCATTCATGCGCCCAGGTTCGTCGTTGATCACACCATTGAAGCCACTCTTGTCTATGATGCAGCGTCAAGGGAAGCCGCAGCCATGGTCTCCGATCTGAGAGTCCATGCTGCTGCAAACGTCGTCGAACTGTTCGTGCAGACACTTGTTGTCTTCCAAACGATCCCGTTTCTTGACTCACGGCTCGTGACGTGGTTGCATGATCCATTACGGTCATGCGGATAATGTGTCTGTCTTCTCGGCTGCTAGTGATAGGTGGCCATTGAGATCCAGCATGACGTTCCCTATTACTGTCCTGAACCCATCGATTCCATATTCTTCTAACAGTCATTGGATCTCGACTGACGCTAGCAGCAATACTGCGATAAGATAAACCGCAATCCCGTGCGCTACAATTCGACCTTTATCAAAGTCAGAAACGTGCTGGTACGCATTTCTCCTTCTTACACGAGGCATCACAACAGTTTTTCACCAGGCAACAACGTTCAAATGCAATTTGTGTATGAGTAACCAGCTGAACAATTTCCTCATTTAAACACAATGTAGGTGTCGCTACTGGCGCCTGCTTTGTCTGAATGCGCTGAAAAGCTAATCATTTGCATATCACAGCACCTTCTTCCTTTCGTATAAATTTCACGTCTGTAGCATGTCGCCTTCTTGGTGTAGCAATTGTAATGGCCAGTAGTGTATATATAAAGAAGAATATAAATTGATGTCTTCTTTCACATGATAAATGTGTGGACTTAACAATGATCTAACTAATTGATACTTGTATATTTCTTCAATGATATCTTATTCTCTCAAAAAGTTTCAAATTCAGTGAACTCATTTTAAGAATCCAAATTAACCTGCAAGGTTACAAACAGAAGTGCTGTTTTGCTCACGTAAGATAATTGGAAATTCTTTATTTTACTTTTTTTTATTTATTTATTTCTATCTCAAAAAATGTCTCCTTCATAGAGAATTTTATAACTAAAAAAATATTAAAGAGTCACTCTTTATTGAAAGTATGTTCGCAGTTTTATATATAATACCAAACTTTGCTGAAAAATCCTGGTCAATGAATAGTTTTACAAATAGAACTCCATATAGGACTAGAGATTTAACTCATTACCAGGAATAGATGAATAAGAATTTCAAAAAATAAGTAGTTTAAAGGATCTACTTTAAGTTTAAAAAAAAATTGAAACTCTTAAAACGTGTTTCACAAGCAGTTTCGAGCTGATGGAACAAAGCCATATATTGCTTTCACAGACTTACTTTAATTATTATACACGTGGAACTGAATTACTTCAAGGTAATGTATCAGATGAATATCTAGCTAAATATGCGTTAGATTACAGCACTAACCATTACGATGGCTTCTTATTTAGAAGTCTTCAACAGAACGACTTGCCCAAGAGGCACTTAAAATTGAATTTAAATCTTAAATATTTACATGAGAAGGCAAACATATTTGCCGATATGCTTAGTCACTCATATTATTTACGAATATGGCCTTGTATAGGTTTGAACGTAGCGTTGATAGCCATGCCTTTCAATATTTCTAACGACATGAGAGAATCTGAATTTATGAATACTTAAAATATACCTTTTGAAACTACTCAAAAATTTGATATAACTCAAAATTGACTGGTTTTTTTTTTCGGTAAATCTAGGTGTTCTCTATCAATTGTGGATTTTCAAGTTCAGCTATGATTATTCTTACTTTGAGCGGGAATTTTCTGCATGATTTAAGGGCAAAAACATTTACCGAAGGAGGAAGAGGGGGGGGGGAAACTATCCTGAAAGCAACGGTTACACGACAACTAAAAATTAGCGGATTTACTTCGAACTCTTTGTGATCTTCCATTAATTATTTCGGATTATAGCCACGAAATGAGACTAGTAAACAACGAATATTTATTATTTCACTACTCTATGTGTACGGTTGTTTCTACTTGCTCAAGCAGCTGCAAGGGAATGAGCCAGAAAATTTTAATGAGGAAATCTTCATAGGATAGAGTATACTCAGCTGAATTATTAATGATACTGTTCTTTTCTTTAAGAAGTGTTTTGAACCCTCAGCTTCAGTCAAAATCTAACAACAGCCTATTTTTTTCAATTTAATCTAGTATAGAGTAAGCATAGATATAAACCAGTCTCCCAATACTTATTGATATGAAACTACTGGCAGATGGCTTTCGAAAGTGCCCATTCATTTTGCCATGTATGAATTTTCCAATCTGTGATGTCATATGCCCCATATCAGTATTTCTAAAATTAGAGAGTTAAAAACAATTGCCGATATAGGAAACTTCAAAGTTGTACTCAGAAATGGTGATTTTATTCCCAGGATCAAATATTATACCTCAAAAAGTTTGAAGCCATTGTGAATGAAACACGAGAAGGAATCGTGATAATGCTGGTTGATTTGTTTTCCCCCTAGAGTTAATTTTAAGCACCCGAGGGCTAATTAGATTAGGACTTGCTATTTAAATGGATTTCGAACCACAAAATCGAGGTGAGAATCGACCCATCAGCTGTTAAACCGAAGGCATATATTTAATTCTCCCGGAGCAGGGCCGGCGCTAGGGGTGGGCAAGCCGGGCCCCTGCCCGGGGCGGCAAATCGGCTCTAAAATTAAATTTCTCAAACTTTTAAACATTTTCTCTTTCTAAAATAATTGAGTTTTGACCCATGATATACTAAACTTTTTTGTTTAAAATGAATCATATTTTTATGCATTAAGATAATTGGAATCAAACCCCTAACACCCTGTATATATACAGGGTGTTTTTTAAACATACAGCAAAAATTTGTTTGAAGATACAAGGCTAACAAAATTTTTGACAATATAACAACATTTTATTACCAAAAATTACAGGTAAAGTTTTTTAATCTACAAGAACTGTTGAAAATAATGACCTCCAGCTAGAATAAGAATGCACCAGAAATAACTCTTTCTTTTTTTTTCTGCGCAACCCTAATTTTAATTTAGTGCCAAAAACATAAATAAATAAATTAGTATATTTTTGCTAATCAAAATTTCAACATTGCTGATGATTGCAATTTTTTTACTCGTTTTATTTTACCTTTAATCGTGGAAAAGGGTTTAGGTTATCTCTTTTAATTTTTGTTATAAAGGGGCGGCATTTTACCTCTTTGCCCGGGGCGGCGAAGCTGCTATCGCCGGCCCTGCCCGGAGGTAGACTGGATAAAGTACTTGTATCAGATTGAAATGTAAAATATTTAAATTTGAAACTTATCGAGAGTATTCATACATCTTTCGATAATGCAGTGTTCAACTACTTATTAAACAGCTATTCCTATTGATGCATATACCTTGGTGTGCAAAACTTAAGCAACGATGCAAATTTTGAGCAGATAGCCATGAAATTGCATAAAAGAAGTTCTTGCGATCAGTGCAACGAACACGTAATTCAGTAGAAAGATCATGCGTATGCAAATATCAGTGGCAAAATGTCAGAGGTGACGTGAGCGCATGCAAAACGCGTGCGCAGTTCAAGCCTACAATGAAAGGAAGGGCGGAGGAGCAATTAGACTTTCGTTTCAAGTGCAAATGAGTGTGTCCGTGAAATATGGGTAGAAGAAGTCACCAAGGCGATTTCACGCGTGGAAGAGTGATGTGACCAGTGTAGCAAAAGAGTTCGGAATCAATAAAAGTGTCTTTCACGGACTTGGAAGCCTTCAGCTGTTCGAAAGGTTGTTGGTAGCCGCCCCAGGGAAACAACTGCAGTGGATGACCGCTGTATCGTCCTGCAGACGGAAAAAAAAAAAAAAAAAACTAGAAACCAGTCAGGAAGCGCCATTGTTCAGCAACGGGGCGACAAGTGTCGCTGTTTACTGTGGCCAGATTCCTTCACAAAGGTGGCCTATTTGCCCGCCGTCCCGAATGTTGCATTCCGATGGCTCGCCGTCGGCAGCACCGTTTAGAGTGGTGCAAAGAGCACAAATACTGGACATCTGATCAATGGAGTCGCGTCCTCATCACAGATGAGAATCTTTACAGTGCCACAAGCGATTCTCAACGCCAGTTGATTTGGAGAGAGGTTAGGACACGGTTTCATCTCAGTAACATAACGGAAAGAGACAGTTATGGTGGTCCTGGAGTTCTTGTCTGGGGAGGCATTATACTGAATGGGTGAACTGAGCTCCACGTTTTCGACAGAGGTTGTGTAACCGGAGATCGCTATTGACAGGAGGTAATCCTTCCCCATGTGCGTCTGTTCCGAGGTGCTATTGAAGCCGATTTCATTTTCATGGATGACAATGCACGGCCATATCAGACATGCTGTTCAGCAGCTACTGGAAAGTGAAGACATCACCGAATAGATTGGCCAGTGTACTCCCCCCGATTTAAATCCCATAGAACTTTGGACGCTGGATGCTTTGGGTTGACGCATTGCGGCACGATTGCATCTCCCGGGGAACACGCAGCAACTGAAACAGACGATGATTGAAGAATGGGCACTCTTACCGCAAGAACTGCTGAACAATCTGGTGCTGAGTATGGGGAGACGGTGCGAAGCAACCATTGCAGTAAGGGGAGGGCATATCCCATACTAAGGAACATCTGTTTGTTATTGTTCCTTTTAGACAGATGATCTTGTGCAAGGATACTCTGAGTTGAATAAAACTTATTTTTGTTTGATTCCATACTGTATGCATTGTATTCATTTTTGTGCAACTATGCTTTCGTCATCCGTTAAATACAAAATGATGTGTCTCATGTCTGAATTTAATGTCCTTCGGATAATTTCTCGCGGAGTTATGGCAGAAAAACCACCTGCTGCTGAAGTTTTACACACCAGTGTATTTCTTTTAGAATTTACGATATCTAAGCAATGCACTTTTACTTACTATCAAGTTAACAAACCAACATAATTTCAAATATGGATTCGAGAAATCGATCAAAAAATTTTTTTTCCACATAAATTCGAGTTCTTGACAATTCAAATCTTATTTCTTTGCTGGGAAGTCAGCCGAGCCAGGGACAAGACTGTCAATCCTTTATTCGTATCTATTATGGGAATCTATTTGTTTTCCATCAGAACCTTCCAGTATGAGCCAAGACTTTGCGCGACTTCAGCAGCTAATACCTATCCGTGCTTTAATGTTTGTGAAAATCAAAATTTTGTTAGTAGTTGGTTCTAAATAAAATCGATTTTAGTTACTTTGAACAGTGCCGAATATTATATGTAAATAATAATAAGAATTCAATATATATAAAATGCGATATAAGTTCATTATCAATAATTGCCTTTTATCAATATATGCTTTCCTAATAATCATTGTTTCTAAATAGATCTTTTTATGTGTATATATATTGAGAATTCAATCCTCTTACTGCATATCCCGATATTTCTATAAGGCAATATATAATAAGTAGAATTTGTGTAACAGAGATTTCTGCGAATAAACTTTTTCGATTTGTTTAGTTTAGCAACACGATCATGTTTTTTTCCCCCGGTTTTTATAACGGTTTGAAGGAAAGGTAATAATGCATTTGTTTATTAAATGCCATATTACCTTTCCTTATAAGGAAACAACGAAGAGTTGTCTGAAAATATGTTTTTCTTGTATTACCTTTTCTCAAAGAATAACAAGGAAAACATTTAAATTTGAACCTTATAAACAGACAACTCATGGATCCCTCACTGTGTAATGCTTTTTATCATAGATAATCCATTGCAAAATAAGCTACCTGAATATTATCTGCATATTATTGTGTATAAGCTAGTGTTTATCCTTACATATAAAGTTCAACTTTCAATCCCTGATTTGTTGTCATTTTAGCAGCCATATATGCCAGAATCCCTTAAAAAGGTAACTCATAGTGTACTGTTTAAATCCTTGAAGGGAAAACCCGAAATATAAATTTGTTATAAAGATCGCAAGGTAAGATTTTGCTTTGAAAGTGTTTTGCATGTTTTCAGAAAAATTTACATTTTACTTTTGTATCTTATAAAACAAATTCCAATATTAAGAAGATTAATTTACAATTTTGCTTTTGTATAATTATTCTTCAATTTCAATTTTCCAATGATTTTTTCATGATCTAATTCTATAATGAAAAAAACTTTTTTTTTATATAAAAATGTTTCAGATACTTTAACTCTAAAATATATACAAATTTGAAATATTTAATAAAAAATCTACAATCTTTGTACTTATTTTGATAAAAAAAAAAAAAGAATAAATAAGGAGCAAAAGCATTAACCAAATAAATTTCTAATTAGTAACTATTTTAAAAAATGAGTAATAAATATAATTGAAAGAAGATGAGCACATATTGATAAATAAATGGGAAGTAACATTACAGATTATCAGAAATTACATAGTGATAATAAGAAAAGTACATTTTATAACTTCAGACAAATCATTAGTGACTTTAAAAAGGATATAATAAATATTTGAATAAAATATAAAGATAAAATAATTTAACATAACATCACTTTTAAAAATCTCACATCTAGCCATATATATTTACTTTTAATAATTTAAAATTTCAGAAATTTTATAAAGATTACAAAATACAGTATTACAATCAATGCCTTAAAATAACTTATGCATAGATAATAATTCAAATTATTAAACGATGAATTATTAAAACTAAATGAAAAAAAAGCTTCATTTTTATAATTTAACCTTCAGCAATTTCCAGATTATTAAAATTTTTGCTCCCAAATTTCACTCAAATTTCTAAATAAAAAAGGGAAACCAAACTAAAGAACAAATTTATCAGAGAGGAATATTTTAAATTCTATAATTTTTAATATCTTCATCTACTTTTAGTTCGTTTATAGGGTTCATTGAAGTTTATTAAAGTAATCAACAAAACTTTTATTGTGAAACGTCTGAAATTTTTCTCAATTACAAAAGAATTGTGACAAATATAAATAACCTATATTCTTAATTATTTTAGTATCTCTTTCTTTTGTTTCTCAAAAAATTTTTTTGCATGCAATTTATTTCAATAATAATTATTATGGTCCAAAAATATATTTTAAAAATATATTATTTATTTTTGCACATAGGAAAAATATTTTGAAATATAAAAAGAACATGCACACATAAAATTACAGTCAAGATGTAAAAATTGCAAAACATTTTTGCTCATAACACATTAAAGAATATTTAAATTCTTATACAAAAAACATGATAGCTACTTACGGAACAAATGTCAACATGAATATTATACAAAATATAGCCTTATAGCTTATGTAATACTTTGCTTGATATATGTACTAAAATAATTATTACATAAATCCATAGTGCAGTGAATTTAAAATTCCAATCTGTTGTAAATTAAATCTCATTACTTATAGATTATTTTTAAGCAAGTAAGAAATTTCAATATTTATTTTCTGAACATTTTACACATATTAATGAAATAGTTTTTCAAAAGTCATTTAAATTATTTACTTTTTTCCATCTGAAGATTATCATTATTAATATAACAAAATAACAGACATCTTTTAGGTTAAATAAATAATACAATTTATATAAAATATTTAATACAAATGAATGAAAATATCTATACATAGAAAACATAATTATTAACACAGCTTAATTAATAATATTCTTTCTGCAAGTTCTTTCTTGATGACTCAGATCACAGCTTACTTTGCTATACATTGAAATGCCTAAATATTAAATTGCATAATTTAATGAATACATTTTAGTGAAATAAAATGCTATAATTTCATTACTAATATTAATAAAAACAATAAAATTTGACAAAAATTCTTTAAGCAGATTGTCTAAAAAAATTTGAATGACTTGAAAATTATAACATAGTAATAAGTACAAAGTATTCAATTATTAAAATTCTGCCTATAAGATTATATTTTAAAACATGCCATCTTAAATTAGAACACTGTAATAAAAATTAAATAAAAAAATGTATAAACAGCTTAATTCTTTTAAAAACTATTTTCCAGACTGAAAAAAAAAATAATGTAAAACTTACATTAACACAAATATAAGTAGTAAAAACACATATTTACTTAATATGGATATTAATTTCAATTAAATAATTCTGATCACCCTAGAAATGTTTTTTTCTTAGTTAGAAGGAGATATTAAAGATTTCAGTATCTTCTTATTTTTGAAATTAAGAACTGATACTCTTAATGTTTAACGTTTATAATTTTTAACACAGCTTGATAAACTTAAAGATACTTAGAATTACTGTAATAGGAAAATTTAACAATTGTTCATACAATATTATAAGATATTTTAAATAAGAATTAAATAAATTAATAAAAACATTTTTTTAAAATGCATTAATTAAAAAATGTAAAAATTTTCAAAACTTTTCAAAAGACACTTATAAATAAATTAACTATAAAATAGAGAAAACATATCAATTAATTATTTAAAAAAAAAAAAAAAACAGACTACATAAATTGAAAAGAAACAAGGATTTTCTTTTACCTTACTATATAGTTATGCACCAAGCAACAACAATAGCTATAAACAATACTAATATAATGACCCAATAACCTGTAATAAATTTTCATAACATTTTATAAAGTAATGGAGAAAATAAATCCACGAAAACATCATATTTCATACTTAAACTGTTTAAAACATCCAAATGCCATTTGAATCAACAACTGAAATTATATATATATATATATCAAAAATATATAGCTGATAGATTAGAATTTTTTGATGTACAGTATATAAAATATAGTTGTACATTAAAAAATTCTAATCAACCAGAATAAATATATATAATTTAATGAAAAAATTATGGACAATTAAACTTAGTATATTTTATTTATTTAAAACTTATATTTTATGCCAAAACAATTTAAAAAAGTAGCGATCAAATATCTCTAGTTTTTGCAAAACTTACATTACAAACATAATATTAGTAGTTTTAATAGCAGTTTTTTTTACATATATTAAAAGTTCACCATATTCAATTTCTCCCCCCCCCCTTAAAAAATTTCTTTTCACAGTAACATTAGTATTTTATAAAATTTTAAGAATATTTTAAATTGGATCTTGTCAAAGAAAGTTGGCAATTCATATAATAAAGAAAAAAGGGAAACAAATACATTAACATTAAAAGAATTTAATTGGAAAAAATTCTGAATTTATAATCAAATACAACTTTTCATGTATTAAAATACAATTTTAATTAACTCAATTTCTATTAAGAAATTACAAGGTTTTTTAATCATTTTCTTATAAAGCTTTACTAAATATAAATCACAACATAATTGAAAAAATTTTCATCCTTAATGACCAAATGTAAAAATTAAATTTTCTACTACCAAAGATGAATTGAAACAATGCAATTTTGAAGTAATTGAATTCTTAACTATTTTTTATTGGTATATAGGAAAATTAGTAAAATTATATAAACACACTACAGCCTAAATAGGAAAACACTTTCCACTTAAAATTTTTATCTTTAGTTATTGAATAAAAACATTCAAACTACATAAGTAATTCAGTAAATTTATATTTTATTATTATTTTTATTTTTAATGGCAGGCACCCTTGAGCAAGTAAGTACATTAGCCCATTTGCCGCAACAAGGCCGGAAACTGCTACTCATTTTATCGTTACTTGGTGGGCATCTGTGAACCAAGTCACGGAGGTACAAGTAGTATCACCCAAGCCACACCACCACAAACCTGTTTATAGAGCGGGCCACATTCATCCACCATCGAAGTTAAAGATAAGAAACACAGAGAGAGAAAGAGAAAGTACATGCATGCCTGAGCCAGGATTCAAACCCAGGTCCTCCCTGAGTGAGTTACGCTAAACACTAGACAGGTTGGGCAGCATACAGTAAATGTAAAAAATACTATTATGATACAACATAAAACGTTAGACGGACATTGCTTGGAATATTCTTATGGATGATAAATATAATAAAAGTTTAATAACATGACAAATATTTTTAGAATGGAATGATAAATGATTAAAATTTTCAAATTATATGGAATTTTGATAAATATTAACTAAATTTGAAACTAAAATGTTAACTAATAATGACAAATGATTAAATTTTCAAATTATATAAAATTTTGGTAAATATTAACTAAATTTGAAACTAAAATATTAACTAAATTTGAAAGACAACTGTTTGTTCTCTCTTAGCTGCATTAATATATATATATATATATATATATATATATATATATAATAAAGTTAAAATATACCATAATTCAATTTAATGTTGAAGCTGCTAAATTCATCAGTCACTATAGTCAACTGATTTGTAGTGATAATGGTCATGACTCTCGTCATGAAAAATGAGGTACAATCAATGAAGCATCAAAAATTAAAAAAAAAGGGTATTCCATTTTTAGCAAATTTTATGAAAGTGATAAACAATTTTAGTTTTAAATAAAAGTTTTATTAAATAAATCTGTAACTTTTTACCACACAATTACTTTAAAATATAAACACACTGTAGAAACAAGAATACTCACAACACACTCCTGATTTTCGATCAATTATTGCTACATGCCTGGTTTCCTTAATTAGACGTTCTCTAGTATTATCAGCATGCTCTGTAATGTCATCAATTATTTCTGGAAAAAAAAAAAAAAGGACTTCCCATTACATCAAAATTTTTAATACTTTTGGAAAACTAAAAAAGTGAAAAAAAGAAAAATCAATTGTAGCAAATAAAACAAATTATGCAAATGATATTAATATTTAAAATTACTTTTAATGACAAAAACTTTCAAGATTAAGAAATGATAAATATGATAATGCAATAACTTAAAACTTTTGAGAAACTGACTTTTTATATTACTTTCTAGATAATTAAAAAGAGATAAAAGCATGTATATAATAATGTAGATAAAAGCAAATAGATGAAATAAAGATATGTATTACAATCATTTTGAAACATTTATATCTTATTATAATACATAATATTAAAATAATTTTTTTAATAATTTAATTATGTAGTACAGAAGAGAAAAAAATTTGTTCTTTTAAAATAACATTCAATGTATTAATATCTTAAATTAAAAAAAATTGATTATCTCATTGAGTATGTATCATATATTTTACTTGTGATAAATTTAATTTCTTTTAAAATAAATATATAAAAAATAATGGTGTTAGAAATTATATATCAATTACTCTTGGAACAAATTATCATTTAAAAACAGAGAAAATACAATATTAAAAATAAAGTGTGAACTCTCTTGAAACCATAAAGATACTTATATTAAAATTTAGCTCATAATATTTTAATAAAAAATGTACTTAAATGTTATAAACTAATGACATTAATCAACATTTTATTAAAAATAATATTAATCAATTGCTGTTAAGCAAATTTTCATTTAAAAACAGAGGAATTATAATATTAAAAATAAAGGTTTGTGAACTCTATTGAAACTATAAAGATATTTATATTAAAATTAGCTGATAATAATTTAATTAAAAATGTACTAAGTTTTATAAATTAAAGATATTTTATAAAATAAATACTTAAAATTGAATTATTTTAATAGCATTGTTTTAAATTTAGATTTTAATTATTTCATCAACAATTAACTAAAAAATATATTTTATTACTATATTATCCAAATACATTATTATATTTCTCATGTTTACATGTAAATGAGAAAATTAAATTAATGAATTTAAAATTTTAATAGATGTAAAATTTAAATTACATCATTAAATTACAATAACAATAAAAACTGTAAGTATTTTTTCAAATAATACTTGTTAATTTTATTCCGTACTTCACTTAAGCTTATTCAAACAAAAGTAAATTATTTTACTAATTTATTTTTTTCAATTTTGCTTATTTTCCAAGAATGACATTCTTATAAAACAAATAAAGTTAACCATGCATAATTGAAACAAGTAAACAAAGAAAAATAATGGATTTAAAATTCTTTATAGTATTGGGTATTGCATAAGAAATTGAAAAAAATTCAAATTATATAAGTTCCATTCATTGTCACCATCAACATGATGTCAAGAGGGTAAACTCACCATTTTGCAAATCTAATTCCTGTCCAATATTTGCTGCCATATGTTTCTGACGAACAACTACATCATACAGGGTATCCAATCCTTTATCTTGTTCTGAAACAAATTACAAATGATCAACAATATATTTATATTAATATGAATGCTACAGTTAATGTATAATCAATTTACTTCCAATAATTATACTACAATATTATTAAAATACTTTAAAATAAATAAAAAAAATCACATTTTTACCAAAATTTACCATACAATCATACTTTTTTTTTTTTTAAAAAAAAAATTAATATTTTAAATCAAAGAAATACAAATGTAAAAGGCTACCATATATTTTAAAAATAATATAAATTAGCCAACTGCTCCAGAATTTCAGAACAATCAAGAATAATATCAATCTTTAGAAAATTTAGCTACTACTTTATTCAACATTGAAATTTTAATCTTCAAGGTGGCTTGTTTGACAATGTTTGGTGATAATCCTTTTATATATATATTGATTTATTTTATCAAGGAAAAGAAATTACATAAAAAAAACATTCATTATAAATTTTTATTTACTAAAAGTAAAACAATAATTGCAGAATTTTTAAAACTACAATTTGTGATATGGAGTATCCATAGATTTTTGAAAAATAAATGTGCTTGAAGAATACAAAATAATTTATTTTACAGATATTAAAATTGTTCCAAGAAAAAGAATACATAAATCATTAAAAATATCAAGATGAAAAAAATACATAAATGCAAAAATATTGCAAAATAATTATGTATGTTGAAAAAGAGAAACCAAATATATTTTATTAGTCTGAATATTTTTAACAAAAGGGATAAACAATTTATTTTACACAAAATAATTGTATATATATATATATATATATATATATATACCAAATTATTTCCATAAAAAAATAATTTGGAAATAAAAACTTTAATTAGAAAGCTTTTTATTTCCAAACAATTTTATTAATTGATTATTTTTCTGCTATAAAATGGATAAAATGTTATAAAACATATTTAAAGCAGAATTATCAATAAATATGCTGTAGAAAATTTATAAACAAAAATATTTAGTTTCAATTTAATAAAAATACATACTTCGGAGTTTGAAAATTTATATTTTTTTTAGATATTAAGTTAAACATTAATACTTAAGCATTTGCTATTATTTGTCAATATTCACATTAAATTTTAAAAAAAAAATTAATGAATGCAGTAGTTAGTTGAAAAAAAAATTAAAATATAAATTAAATTCTAAGTTTCAACAAACTTTTCAGTTCTGATCATATTTATCAACAATTTAAGTTCTGATCATATGCCAAGTTGGTCTTTCATATGTGATAAAATAATATGAATTTTTCAAAACTAAGGAGAATTTCACGATTAAAAATACAAAATCTTTAAATTTGATAAGCAAGAAATTATAAATATTGTTCTCAAATATAAAAGACTACAAACAAACAATAAAAAGAAATGAATTAACTTATCAAGTGAAACTTAAATTTATTCTTTAGAGTAGAAAAATTAAAAAAAAGTTAAAGCATTTACATAAAGTTTATTTAATAATTAAGAGTAAATATAGGTAAAAGAAATGCTTAGAAAATTAGAATTAGCATTTAACAGATTTATCATATTTTAAAGAGCTTTTTTACATTTAAATATAAGTTAGTCAATTTTTTTTTTTTAAACCAAATTTATAATTTATTCATTAAAGGATAGAATAAGTAATATTAACACAGAATAAAATGGTAAAAAATCAAACCTACCATCTTCATAATGAAAGAACAACTTTCTTCAATACTGCTGATTTGGTTAATCGAAGTTCCCCAAATCAGCTGTAATGGTGTTTTAATAAATGAGGGGAAGAATATGCACAATGTACTAAGCATGGTATTGACTCAAAAATAGAACAGAGAAAAATTAATTTTGAAAATATAGAGTTACTAAGGCCAAACTGGCAATAGAGACTACATGAATAATTTTTCTGAAAGTAATAAAAATGTATTTGCATGATAACACAATGAATATCATGCTACACTTGCATAAGTTATTGGAAAATTTTTATTAAGGAAAAAAACTCTTTAGTATTAAGTAACATTAAAACAGTTACAAGATGTAACATGATTACTATTAAAATGATAAAATCCTTAACTTTTATGTTTGATTTGAAACTATATTATTTTGAATATTAAATAAATAAATAAGAATTTTACTATTTTTACTTAACTTTTTGAAAAATTTGAGCTATACTTTTCTCCAGCTTTCTCAAAAAAAGAGTAGCAATAATAAATTAGCATAAGCATTAAAAGATATGCGCATCTACTAAAACATAAAAAATAAGAGCATTTGAAACCTTTGATTGCCATTTGTTGTTGTTCCTTTATTTCATCAAAAGTTAAATCTCTAGTAGTCTCATCTTCCTCAATATCCCAGACATTTGTGGAATGTGTTCCAAGGTCTGCACCTAAAAGAGCTTGTCTATAAACGGTAATAAAATATACTTTTAGCAATCAAAATGGATTCATATTTTAAGCAATTTAATTTGTACATGCATTTCTTTTTATATTAAAAATGGTTACAAAGCTTGCTAACAATTTGTATTTTTGACACCGGTAATCTATATACACTTCAAATAGAAAATGTTTGAAATTAAATTAAATTTTTTAAGTGAGACAAAGTTTAAAGAGGATATTATATTTTTATAGGAAATCAAGAGGTTCTCATATTATAGTTCTCAAATTTACAGTGACATATCTATTCATCAAAAGTTTTCTTAAAAATAAGATTGCATTTATAAAAGCCAAAGTATTTTTTTTCATGATTAAAATCACCTTTTTTAATACATGCTTTATATCAAAAATTTAAATAATTTCAAAAATTTTAATCAATTTTTTTATTTTACGACTTAATTTTCATGATTAACTTTTATTTTTAAATTTTGTCATTGGAAACTAACTTTTATTTCACATTAAATATTAACAACTGCTAATGTATTTATTACATTAATAAAGTTAATAAAATTTCACACTAAGTTTGATGAATTTCAATAGTTTAAAAATGTTTTCTAAGAAAATAATACAGAATTTATAAAAATACTGAATTTTCTCTTAATTATATATATATATATATATATATATATATATATATATATATATATATATATTTGGAAGTTATTCAAATCATTTTTGTTTGAATTTAAAATATAAAACTGTTTATAACTTTGAACTATAAGGATTTAAATTGAAATATTCATAAGCATTTAGTTAATTCATAAACATTTAGATAATCTTTTAAAACAAAAATAAATTTATAAAAAGTTTAAAGATTATAAAATTACCATATTTGTTATGCATCACAAAATTCACATTAAAAAATAGATTGCTTATATAAATGTAAAATAATGATATATTGTCAAATGTATATAAATATGAAAGTATTTTTACTAATTCTAAATTTGATTTAATAAACAATAAACATTTATAAAAATTATTCAAATTTTAAATACCTAGAGCCACCTTCTTCTTTACCACTAAATGCATCATTAATTTGTACTTTCTTACTGTTTAAACCATCAATGAGCCTCTGCCTGCGTTCAAATTCTCCTTCTGTACTTTTTGTGTTAAAAAAAAGATCTCACAAAATCATGTAGAAAAATAATTAGCACAAAAGAATATTTTTATTCCAAATTAAAAAAAAATCATTCTAACACATTTAATGTTGAAACTGAAAACAATTATGGAAAAATAATCAAAACTATAAATTTTCAATTATTGAATATAGTTAATGATGAATTTCAACAAATTAAAATAACTCTAAATTAAATAAATGTCAGTTACATACAAGTAAAATTATAAAAGAATAAACTAACTTTTTTTCAACATTCTAATCGTTATCATCATCATAATTTTCATGCCATTGAAATATTTCTTAGAATTCCTTTCCATACATAACATAGTTAATGAATTAACTAATAAAAGCTAAAAAACCCTCTTACATACACTTTTGTAACTAGGATAAACATTTTATAATTCATGGTTGTGTTAATGAGTTGAAATGTATAAACTCAGAAAAATTCTAAACACTCTTCCCTATAGAAGTACATCCAAATGGAGAAATACAACTTTCATTTCACATTGTTAAAATAGCTAAAATTAGATAAAAAAATATTTCACTCAATAAAGCTTAGATATACTATAGTCACAATATGTAGATTTAACTTTTTTGGGGGGAGTATTTCTGATCCAGTATTAACTCACTCTTAAAGTATTGTGAAGACACAATAGGTTAAGAATGATAAAAGCCTTACTGATATTTAAATGTTTTTGAAGTACCAGATACTATTTTTTACTAAGCCCTCAACTCTATGATTACATGAATTTAAAAAAATCATGTAATCATAGAGTTAAATACTCATAATAAAAATTCTTTTAAAGAATATTTTGGATAATACATCCAACTACATTTTTCATAAACTGGAAAGTTACTCTTATTGATTTGCATTTATAAGTGAGTAGTAAACGAGTGGTTAAAATTTTGCATTGTGCATTAGACCAAAGAAAAGGTGGCTTGTTGTTTTGAATGAACTTAAAACCTTAGAAGTCTCCAACTTTTGGATCAAAGTCAGGGACAGAACTGTGTGGTGGAATATTGTTCAAGCAGGCTAAGGCCCACCCTGGGTAGAAGTGAAAATAAAAAAGTAGTCATAGCGTATAAAAAGTTTAAGAAAAATCATAAAATTAGTAATTTTGTATTTCAACTTTATGATAAAATTTTTATTAAAAACTAACAGCTTGTATGTATGTTGTAAATTATTTCCACTTATGTAGATGACTAATTTATCTTAATTATATACATTGAAAATCAGAATAATCAGTATAAATAATGATGCATTTGAGAAATGTTTCATTTTTAATAAACAAATCTTTTCAGGTCACCCTTTTACTTCTCAAACATTTTAAGTTAATTTTAGTGATTTAATTTAAACATTGCTTTTAATATAATGATCTGAAGAGAAACTCATTTACACAAAGGCACAAAAATAATTACTACATACATGAACTTTTCATTAATGAGTTTCTAAAAGGATACAGTAAGTTTTTTGATGCAAGAAGTGTTTGCTTTAAACTGACAATATTATCATCATACTTTTTCATTAATTTTCTGGCATGAGCACTTGCCTAAAACAAAAGTAAAAGCCAAATTTATTAATGTGAAAATTAAATGAAATAAAAAATATATGTATATGAAGATGTTTTAAATTATCTTTATGTATGATGCATTATAAACATTCATATTTAATACATAAATAAACATTCATATTTTGCATAAATTCCAATATTTTTTAATAAAAATACCAGGCATTGTTTTAAATCCACATAGTATATTAAAAAAAGGCCCAGAAAATAAAATACTATAAAATCAGTTAAAAACAATGGCTAAATTTGAATAAGGATCAATAGTAAAATTTACAGAAAATTTGTATTTTAAATATATATGTATATATATATTTAAACTAATATATTATAATATATCTTCTATCTTTCTGTTCAAGCAAGAAATAAGGGGATAATTTAAAAATATCTCCTTATTTCTGAATACAAACTGCTAATTTAGCATTTTGATGTAAATATTGTATAGGCTATAATTAAACTTTTAATCATGAAGTCTGTAAGAAACATAATGAGTTTCCAAAGAAAATATTCATAAAAATTCATCAAACATTGCACATGGTACTTTTTTATTATCATATTCTAACAAAATCAAGAAATTTCCAGCATCTTTGAAATTGCAGTTTATTTACAGAGATGTTGTCAGAATACTCTGCAAAATCAATCAACAATCATTTGAAATTAGCCAAGAGTTTCTTTCCTTCTCATCTATCAAGAAAAAAATTAAAATATCACACAAAATAAGACAAAAGCAGTCACAATAAAAAAGCTAATGAAAGAAAAATGTGCTTGAGGTTAGCACAGTTAAAACCATTGTAGTCGTAGTCCGGAATTTAACATCACAGTAAAACATATCTATAGTTAACACCAGAAACTTTCTTAAAAGAAATTTTTCTATAGGTGCAATCACTAGATAACTCAAACCTCTTTAATTACAGCTTATTGCTACAGATTGGATTATTTCATATGATAACTTTGAAAACATACAAAGGTTAATTAATTTCAAACAAGATTGGTTGATTCAAGACAAAAAATGTTTTCCATTTTGAGGCAAACATTTATAGTAAAAAAAAAAGCATACATAAATGACTTAAACATAAAATTTTAAGACATTGACTTGTGTCAATATACTTTGACAGTAACTATAAGATTATTTTTTTAAGTGATTTCACTTTATATTTACCTTACCACCAGCAACACTATGTTTTGGTTGCTGATTACGATTCGAGATTTTTTCCATTATTTCTCTGGCAAGAGATTCAGTAGCTTCATAAGATATCATCCTGTAAAATAAAAAAAATAGACAAATATAATTAAATAGTTATATAAACATTATGCACAGATATAAAAAAATGATGCCCTGTTACTGTTAGCAAGGCAACAAATGTCATATCTTAGTAGCATATAATAGGATAAGTTAATCAGAGCTACAAATATATCAAAGAAATTTCTATTCCATTTAAGTATAAAATATACTTTCAGTTTTGATTCAGTCATGTTTTTCACTGTAAATTCTTGTTTACTTTTATTTTGAATCAGTATTATGGATTTTGATATATAAATATGGGTATAAAATAATTGTCTTCAGAACGTAATTTATGGTGTTTTATACAATCGAAAACAATTGGTGTATTGTTAAAAAAACAGCACTAATGATGAAGCTTGATAATGGCTATAGTTTACAAAAAATATACATTTATATAATAAGTATTAATACAAATATACATAAAATATAATAAGTATTAATACAAAAAATATATATTTTGTTAATAATAAGAGTATGTTAATATATTCAGAATGTTGAAAAATTATTTCATTATTATCTATTAAAACACATTCAATGGTATTTGACATTTTTTCCAACTATCATTCTATGCTTTTTTGCATTTTGAAATATAAAATTGAAAAATATTTTTGGACATAAAAACTAGTGAAAAAACTACTTATTAACTAGACGGAAAAACTACTAATTAAAAATTTTTTTTAGTTTTTCTAAATGTTTTATCCACTGGTGTTAATATTCAAAAATAAAAATAAAAAACACTTACAAATATAAAAATACTCTTATACATTAAAAGCTTAAGCTTGCATCAAATTTTTCAAATTCAAAAATGGCAACTTAAAAAATTTAATAAAATACGATTGATGAATTTTTTTATAACATATATTGTTACAATGAATTACTACATAAAATTACACTATTAAATTTACAATTAAATTAATAAAAGAAATTAGCATTGCACTTAAAAATATTGTATCCCTTATTTAAAAACAGTTGTGGAAATTATAATTTGATTTTAATATTTAACTTTGCATTTCATAGTGAAATTAAAAAGAAAGTTAATGAAAATATGATGGTTTTGATATTTAGAAGGTTACTAGCACAAGATAATATATTTATTGCATAATATTTAAATTTTTTAAAAAAAATTAAAGCTAAAAAATTAAATTATATGACAAGAAAAAAAAAACATTTTTGATTAACCGCAGCATTTTTTAGTCAAAGTAAAGTCTGGTTTCCCCAGAAAAAATGAACCACAAATACTTCTGCTGGGTGATAAAATGTATCTGATGAAAATTTATTCCATTTTGTAGAAATGTGTTCAAATTTACTGAAAAATTATATTCACAATGTTATAAAAAATATTCAACTACTATTTATAAAAAACTAAATTCTAAATTTAAAAAAAAACTCATAACAGGAAACAATATGGTTTAATTAAAAAAAATACCTAAAATATAAGCACATAAAAAAGTTGATAATTGTATAAAATACCATTGACTTGATGAAAATAGTGCCAAATAATGTGTTTTTTGCAAACTATGTACCAAATACATACAATAAATTATTCCTATTTCTTTAAACAAGATTCCAGTTAATACTTAATTCTCTGTTTTCATGCCACTATATAATAAAAATTTGGGACCAATCTATTACAGAACATAATGGAGTATGTTCTGTAATAGATTGGTCCCAAATAATAACATAAATGAGATACAAATAATAACATAAAGTAGTATTTTCTAAAATGAGATTTTACTATCTAAAAAATAGTCTTAATGAGCAATTCATGTCCACTTCACATGAAATAAAAAAAGCATCACAATATTAAAAATTACAAAGCAAGTATCAGAAAAGAAGTTTGAATATTTCTTTAATGAATTATACAATAATAAAGTACCAATATTGCTATTTTGATTGCATTCAAATGAATTCAATGTTTTAATAAATAAATGACACATTATCTTTTAATATATTCTACTTTCTGTTTTAGTTCTTACTAAATATGTATTAGGAACAATGTGAAACAATTTAGCGATATTTGCACCAACTTTCCTAGTTGCTGGGCTCTAATACAAACACCAAAATTTTTAACTAACAACATTAATCCTTCAGATAAGGAATATTTTTAATATTTAAACATTTCACAATCAAAATTTTCCAAAGTTCGGAACTACTTTGATATACCCCCCCCCCAAATCGGAAATTTCGCGACTTTTTTTCTCGCCAAGCAAAATACCTGTTTTTGGCGGTTTTTTTTCTCTCGCCAAGATGGATTCTCGCTAACTACAAATAATTAATAACGAAAAAAACTTTAAAAGAGAATCTTAAAATATGGTACAAAATACAAGAAAATACTAAATTTGACAACAGTAATAAACTAAAAAAACCTAAATTGGCAACACCAAAATAAGAAACAGCAACCCTAAAATGTCCGTAAGGAGTGACAGATTTGGAGCTTAATTTTTTTTTTTTTTTTTTTTTTTTTTTGGGGGGGGGGGTATATCAAAGTTGTTCCCAAAGTTCTTGTTTCAAAATCATTAGTGAGATTTCTCAAATACATATGTAGAAAGCATTCATATAATGAGATTTTAATTTGAATAAGAATATCCTAAATAAAAGATATTACGTAAAAATGCTCTCAATGGTATTATACATACTTTTGGTAGAAATAAACATTTACGTAACCAAGAAAATTGTAATAAAAAGCATAAACAGTAAGTATATTAAAAAATTATTAGAAAACTTTTGTATGTATTTCCATCTTAGCAGTTATCATAGAAAGAATCAAAATTAATTATCTTTTCCAAGAGGGCTTTTAGTGAAACCCTTTAATCTAAGCCAAAAAGCAAAAAATACGCAATGAAATATTAATTTTTAGTTATAAAAATCATCTGGTTTGGAAAGAATCTAATGTAGGCCTCTGCACTTCCTAAATATTGAAAGGCATGGTAACAAAAAAGAAATGGTATCAGCAAAATTTAACACCAACAATTCACAGAAACAATTGTATTTAATATACACGCTGAAAAGAAAAATAATTTCATGTAGAGTTACCAAAGAGTGTTATTTCATTATATATAGATAATTTATCATGGTAATTTTGCTGACTATTTTTATGGCCCCCAAAACGGAAAAGTACCAACCAAATTCTAAGTCCACACACAAAGATAATGAAACCAGATACTTTAATCATAACTATAAATGTGTGAATAAAATCTTTCCTATTTGACTATGTCCAAGAAGTTTAAATTATTTTTTAAAACATAAAATAAAATGCTTGTGATATTCCCTTTGTTAAACGTGCCTACAAAATTAGCTAGATGAGTCCTGGGCTGTACCTTAAAGTCAATGGGTTTGATACTTGCATGTCCCAAGCACATCATTGTTTTGAATAGTCGGGTGATAAGATCACATCTGAGCTGGTACCCTTCTCTGCACATCCCTGTTACACCAGTAATCATAGCTGAACAAGCTATTTCTGAATACACATTTGTTGGAGTAGATGCTAGAATACTTTCAATACATAAATACAACACACTACCTGAAACTGACAGGCTAGAAAGAAGTATCATGCATGAAGCAAATTAGGCTTGTTTACCTGGGTGTGGTTAAATCTCAGTTTCAATTATTGACAAATGATGTAAATATTTACATTGATCTTTTACATATCAAACACAAATATTGAAATGAATGATCTCTAATCTAATAAAATTTTGATTTACACTTTCTTTTATAGAAAGGATGATTAATAGGTTAGCCTATACTTTAGGGTGCCAACTTGATTCTCGCCAAGTAGGGCAAAATCCAATTGGGTGAAAATGTGCTTTAGGTCCCCTACTTGGCGCGTTTTCAAAATCGCCGATGCCATGGCGAAAATTCTACCGCTATTTCAAAGTGAAACTTAATTAGCGACCAATGAAAAGGCTAAAACAAAAGAGTAATTAATGAGCATGCGCGAAAAAGCGCTTCAAATTCGCGTGTTGGCGAAGTAGGGGACCTAAAGCGCAATTTAATCTCCAATTGTATTCTGATTGCAACAGAACAATTAATTATTATGTGCCAACAAAATCGATAGCCAAACAAAAATCACCAAGTTTGCCAAGGAGGCACTTTTAAATATAGTTTCACCTGATAGTGTACTATAATAAATATTTAAAATAAATTTTAATGTAATTTTGGTTAATTCCCAGTGAACGGTACGCTCCTTGTACGGTACGCATATATACAATTATAACTAATTGTATATAATATTGTATAAAATTATATTATTTCTATAAAATAATATAATTTTATATTATTTCTATAAAATAATATAATTTTATATTATATAATTATATTAATTGTATATTATATAATTATATTAATTGTATTAAAATAGCGTACCGTACACTGGGATACAGCCGAAAAGTTATATAAGTAGCAAAAATGTTTCGTAAATATATAAAACAAGAAACCATTATTGTAGTACATTTTCAAATCAGCAAAATTTAAGATAAATTCAGTAAATTTATCCTTTTGAAAGCACTTGAACAATAATTATGTTAAAATTTTATACTATTATTTTCAAGTATGTGTCAAGATAAATTACAGAAAAAATTGGAAAAGAATGAAATGGCAGTAAGTGTATTATGCTAACTTATTATTTTAAGTAAAATTTCCAAAAATATTAACTATTTATGAAGAATTAAAAATCTACCAAGAATCTTGTTTAAAAGCCATTATTTCTATCTTTTGAATAAGCACCAGAAAACTTTTCTAAATGAAATTTTTAAGTAAAATAAATTAAATTAAATTTAATGTTCAACTCTTCCATCACATGACGGCTTTCGATTTTTCTCAGCATTTGTCAACAAACAATCAATTAGAAACAATCAGCAACAGTCAATGTAATCAATGAATACGAATCTCAATGATCTCCATGGATTGGAAATGGGCATTGAGGTGCTAAATATATCAGTGGTGCTGATCTACAAGTGAAGTCCTCAGAAAAAATAAAAAAAACTCTGATCATATCTCGTGTCGTCAACAGAGATTTTAAATAGGACTTCTAAGAAAGGGAAAGCAAAATATTAAATACTATTATGAAAAAGCTACTGTCTCATGTAATTAAAATCATGTTATATCCTTTAAATAATTATAGAAAAGCAAATATAATATTTTAATGAGAATATGATATAATTTTATGCAAGTGTTTTGTATATGAATGCGTAATAAACGAAATGTGTCCCAACAAGTAACAGTTTTGTATTACCTTATGAAATTTGTCAAAGGCATGATGTTTTTAAAACAACTTCAACTGTAACTTCTTTTTGTTTTTGTTTACCGGTGGCAAACCATTAATGCGAGAGATGTGAATTTATTTCATTATACATCGTATTAAAATGAAGATAAAGACTCAAAGTAAAACTTTTCACTGTACATGAATACATTTTTATTATTAATCTTCAAGAATTAAAATAAATTATAATTTCTAAAAAATATTTTACTCGAATACATCCATTAATAATATAAAATAATTCCAATTATTACAAAAACAAATTTTTTTTTAAATACATTTACTTTATAAAAAAATTTCTTATAACATAAATTATTCTTTTAAATTTGCTTATTAGTGAAAACATTTTTAAGTAATTATGTATATTGATTTAGGATATTATGAAATATTTTTAAGATACATGTATAAAGAACTTTAGTATTTGCTAATATTCAAAAAAATGAAAATCCACATTTAAATCAAACTATTTAAATGACGACTTTAATAAAGAAAGTATCTTTATTGTTCTTACATTTATTCTTATAATTAGCACATATTACTGAAGTTTTTAAAATTTTGAATTTTTACTTAATTTGCTTGAAACTAGTAAATTGCAGTATTAAAATAAACATTTTAAACTTCTTTCTGGTACAAACAGCAGACCTAATGCATTAAATTTTATTTGATCTTAAAATGTGATAAATTCTTTTCATTAAAGGTTTTTAAACTGTAATGCTTATTTACAGCTTTTCTGAATTATTTATTATTCCAACTGAGAATTCATGCAAAGTATTACAAATTATTTTAGAATAAAGGAACTACTATGATATACCCCCCCCCCCAAATCGGAAATGTGGCGACTTTTTTTCCCTCACCAACCATAATAGCTGTTTCTGGCGCCTTTTTTCACTTGCCAAGATGAATTCTCTCTAAATACAAATAATTAATAGATAAAAAAAACTTTTAAAAAAACTCAGAAAATGGTACAAAATACAAGAAAATACTAAATTTTACAACAGCAAATACCTAGAAAGCTGAAAAAACCTTAATTAGTAACACCAAAATAAGAAACAGCACCCCTGAAAAGTCCGTTGGAAGTGCCAGATTTGGCACGTAATTTTTTTTTTGGGGGGGGGGGTATATCAAAGTTGTTCCAAAATAAAATATTTTAAGAAAAAGATAATACAAGAAAGCTATGTTATTTTATGTAATATAGGAACTTGGTAAAACTAAATTTTAGGGTGCTGCCTTGGTAAACATGGTGATTTTTGTTTGGCTATCGATTTTATTAGAGATTTTGGTTGGCACAAAACAATCAATTGCTCTTTTACAAAAAGAATACCATTGGGCTTTGCCCAGCTTGGCGAGAATCAAAGGGGCAACCTAAAGTAAAGTCTAACCAGGATATCTAGTCAAAATTCAGTTCTGTTATGAAGATTTTTAGTAAATTTTGTATTCTCTACAGAATATTAATTATTTCTCATATTTTCTTCATTTTGAAATGGAAGTGCTATTGAATTTTCCATAACTGCATTTTAAATCAAACAGTATATAACTAAGTTGACTGTCATAAATAGTTAAACACATGCTAACTAATTTTTCTCTCTTGTAAATCTTAATTGAATCAATTATTTCATCCTTATGTAAAAATAAGATTTTTTTTCTATAAAATATCTAGTTATTTAATACTTTTATTCCTGGTGCACTAATGTATAGAAATATAACCATCAATATAATTAATGAATGCTCTTTCTTTCAATATTGCTTTGTTGAAAAAAGTAATAACTTTCTTAATTTATTATGATGAAATTATTGTTACTTGCATATTATCTCATCGACTATAATTGCAAAAAATTTTTTGTCGTTTAGTTATTTAATTTGGCATTTTATAAATTACAAATGAAATTTTTATCTGTTTGTTACAATGAAGATTATCTCTATTAATAATAACTGTGTAATCTAAGTTCATTCTTCAGAAAAAAAGTTCTATATTTTAACAGTCTGAAACAATGTTGCATACTCTCTAAAGTTATCAATATTTAATATTTTAGAATTTTTACACTAAAGTGTTATTATTTTTTAATCTAATAATTTTGGTTGTCACACTTTAATATATGTTAAAGGGTTATGTTCCTTATGGCTTTGCATGGAAAATATATATATGTGGTTCAAGGGACTCATTTATTACTTAACCTGTTACTCTTAGGAGAACAGAAAAATATTTTTTAAATCCTTAAATAGCTGTATTGTTTGCCATAAAAATTAAGCTACCTCAGAATGTCTAATACTATTGTTTGAATTATGAATTTTTTTGACAATAGTTCTTTTATTTTCTTTTAAAGGAAAAATAAGAACAATGTGGAATCCATTAACTTATCTTACTCTTGAAGAAAAAACTGCCATATTGCTACAGGTAGTATTGTAGTTACCATATATTATACTGAGTTTTTATATTATCTAAATTTATAATTTTTTGTAACTTCAATAAATTTGTTATATCAGGTAATATTTTTACTTAATATTAAGAAACTCAAAGTCATAATGAAACTGTAAGTTAGTTGAAATGTATTTGATGGAAAATGTATTTTTAGTATTCGCTGAAGTAATTTGTTATTTTTCACCATGTTTATAGTAAAGAAATTTTTAAATATGCTTAATACATTTATAAATGCAAATAATATGTCTGATAAGTAGTGATATACAATTTTCCTATTTGTACAAAAAAAAAAAAAAAAATGTTAGTGTTTTTTTTTTTCTATTGTGTTAAAAATTTTCTAGGAATAGTCAAATATTTTATTCAACTTATCACAGTTTCAAATTTTGTTTGTCAGATTCTATAAAAATTTTAAAATAAAGATTTATGGTTGTAATTTATATGGCATTTACTTATGATTGTAAATTTGTTAGAATTCCTAAATATTTTTCAGTAATATTAAAAGGAGTACTGTAATTGCACATTTTTTTCATGCAAATTTATTTATTTTTATTAATTTTATTTATTTATTTTTTTAAGGAAATCTTATCAATTAAATTTTTTTTTGTTTAATACTGAGGTATCCCATAATTTGAATCTTGTAATAATTTTCTGTAATGTTTAAGTTACACAAAAAAAAAAAGATAGTTCCTGTAAATTTAGGGATAATTCTTGAAGGATTTTCCTTTTGAGCATGTTGACCTATTTACTTTTGAATGATAAATTTTATTTTAATTACCCCCTTATGATATGTTTTCATATGAATAAAATATTTATTTCTTTAAAATTTTTAATCTATACTTATTTAATATTAATTATTTTATTACATATTAAAATAATGCTTGCAAAATTTTCTTATCCTTTAATGAATGCACACTTATCTAATTTAACAACTTACTCTTTTTATAAATCTTGAATAATTTCTGCTAAATATGTTTTTATCTTTTTTTATATATAATTATGTAATATATTATTTAAATGATTATGTAGCATAAATTTTATTACAATATAAAAGTTTTATTTAAAAAATCATTGAAATAAGGTTTACTTTCTGTAAGTTAAGAAAGGGAAAAGCAAATAATGATTGAAAACTTACTAAAGTACTTTGAGACTTTAATTCAATCAGTAATATTAAAAGTTTTTGATGAAATTTTTAACTATCCATCACTTTTTTTCTCTTTTTGCTACTTTTTTTATTCTAAATAGCTGCCTGAAATTATATCAGAAGTCATATGTCTCTTTTATTTTGAAACTAAATCGAATCATCGTTAAAAAATAACAGCAATAAATTTGTATTAAAATTTTTTCTTTGCTTGAAGACATAAGAATTATAATGCTTATTTAGCGTGTTATTGTTATTTAATTAGATATGTGTTATCAAGATGCAAAAAGCAACTTTTTAATTCAAAATAAATTGTTATTAAATGTAGAAATGTCCAATTGCTAAGAGAGTTTAAACTTCTGCCCATTTTAAAAAGTACAGTTTTTGATAGTATAGAAAAATCCATCTGGAGCTATATATCAGTGTGGTTAAGAAGTTTAACTCATGTCTAAAAATATATTTAAGGACATAATTCAATAATATATAATATGTCAAATATGAATTTGTTTATTTGATTTATAATATTAATTTATTAATTAAGAAATAAAACTTGAAATAAATTTTTTTTAAAGAAATACATTAATTTGATTTATAAAAAAATATGTCTTTATTTCTAGCAACTTTAAGTTCAATCTTTTAATAGAAAAATGTGTGTTTTAAAGAACACACTAGAATCTTACATTATTTATATTTTTATAGGGCGGTTGTTTGTTTACATTTTTCTGCTTGTCTGTGGCAATAGCATGGAAAATATTCAAAAAAGTTCATCAGAATCATGAATTACCTGCAAGAGATGTGAGTAAGGGTCATCGATGGTGCCCCATTGACACTTTCCCAAACACTGCTTATTGTAGTGTTTGTACAACTCTTATAATTGATGGCTACTTCTGTGACTCGTGTGGAGTCTGTTCTGATCGCTCATGTGTCAAAAAAGCTGACAAAAGCCTCAACTGCAAAGCCCTGGCATTGAGTGATAACAGTATGAAGCATCACTGGGTTAAAGGTACAAGTCCAAATTTGTTCATTATTGTTAGGGTAATAAATAAATGTTAATGCAAAATGTCTCTTGAAGGATTTAAACCAAGCATATCAATCTTATTACCCACGTTAAACTATAATCTGATTTGTAAAATTTTTAAAAATCTGTATTATTTTTAAAATTTTCCAGTTGTAAATATTGATAATAGCAATAGTCTTTAATGTTTATTCATTAGACTTATTATTTTATCTAATGAGTTATTTAAAATTATTATTGGAATTATTTGATGCCAAAGTTCTCATATTATTTTTAAAGAAAAATACTGATGTTAACGTTCTCAGATTATTGTTATTTTTAATAGAATTAACTAAGACTACAATTCTATCAATGAGATGCTTTTTAACAATACTAGTAATATTAATGTTATTTTGTCATCTGAAGAATTTTGAATCAACAGTAAAAATATTAAACCTGATTGGATGTAATTATTTCCTGATCAATATTCATAATTTTTCTTTGGATTTCAATTAAAATAAATAGGAAGATAGAATATAAAATAGTAACTGCAATATTGGTTAGATAGTAATTTTAATCATTTGAAATGTATAGATGTCTGTGAAATTAGTTTAAGCTTATGTGTTTGCTTTGTTGAGTTTACATTAAGAAATAATATAAACAAAGTTAAATACAATTCTGCATTTTGTCACAATTGGTCTACATTTTTTATCTACATAATACTACTAACAACAATTTGTATTTCATACGAATAAATATTATCTTCAAATAGCTTCTTTGAAATGATCCTTCTCTTTAGGTAGGAATATTGTGTTTAATAACAATAATATAAACAGATGGTATAACTAAAATAATTTAAAATTTAAGTTGGTATTTTTTAGTTATTTACGTACACAGTAAAATACTAAATGGAGTTTGATTTTTTTTGTACCTAGTGAAGCAAAAGAATATGTTAAATTTTGCTGCATAGGTAAATATAATAAAAGAACAAAATATGTACTGCAAAAGTTCTATATTTGCACTATATGTATTAATTTAATATTTATTCTTACATATATTTTGTTGTGTGCTTGGGTGTAAATATATATATATATATATATACAATCATAATTTCCTTTGTCTTGTGAATTTCATGAAATTTTTTGTCAAATAGAAGCAAATTTGAATCTTCATATTTCTATGTAAAAACAAGTGCAGCTTATTTTATTAGAAATTTATCATTTTGTTTGCTCAGTTAGATACATATAATATGGAAGTATTCTATTAATGTATTATAAATGTAACTTGAAAAACCTTAAATCTTTTACTATATTTATATGAACACATAGTTTCAATATTTAATTATTGTTCAGTTAATACTGATATTAATTAATTCTACATTCAAAGAAAAATCATTTTTATGTATTTGCTTTTTGAGTAAATTATTCTATCTCATATCTTATTTTGCTATTGACTTTTTAGGAAATCTGCCTTCAGTTTTACCTTGTGATGTTTGCCAGACAGACTGTGGAACAGAATCAATTCTTGCAGATTTTCGCTGTTGCTGGTGTCAAAGAACAGCTCATAAGAACTGCCTTTCTAATATGGCTGAAAATTGTGATTTTGGCCGATATCGTTCATTTATTGTTCCTCCCTTTTGTGTCACTTTAAAGAAAGTGGGCATAAAAGGACGCCGTCATTTGGTTGTTGATGAAGTTAAACCTCCACCGTACAGACCTTGGAGTCCATTGATTGTGATTGGAAATCGCAAAAGTGGTGATAACGAAGGTGATCTTGTTCTGAGATCATTTCGAGGATATTTAAATCCTGCTCAGGTCTGAAAATTTATGTTATCTATCTATTAAATAAAATATTAATCTCTAGGCTTTGAAATAAATAATTATTTGTAGATAAATCTCTATTTCTGTTTATTTAAAAATGGCTTCCCATTTTTTTATAATGTAAGTCTTTTTGATATTGTAGGACAAAAAATTTTCAATAAATTACAATTTATTCATACTGTATGTAATTTTTCTATATTTAATGATTTGTTTTACAAAGTTAGTAACACTTATTTTAACTTATATTCTTATTTAAACACACTAATAATTTACAGAAAATTAGGTTTGGATCAATGTCTACAAATCTTCTTTTATGAATTGGACCATCAAATGAGCTTATATTAAAATTTCATATGTGATTTAATATGTAGACAACCAATCTATTTTTCTCTTGTTGCATTTGATTTGAAATTATATTTCTTATTCCCTCTTAAATTTATCAAATAAAATCTCTGCTTTTTTTTTCAAGTATATTGCTCTTTAGTCAAAAAAAATTATAATAAAAATTCAATGTATTTAAGTATTTTTCATTAAAACATGACTAAGGATATTAAAATTAATTATACATTGACATATTTTTAATAATATTTTAACTGATAGTAAACTTTCCAAATACTTTATCTTTTTGAGAGATTATTAAATTTTTCATGTTTTTATTTAAATCTTTCACTTATATAATTCTTTAATTGTCTTGAATATTTTATTTAATAGTTATTTCAGTTTACTAAAATGAAACTTTAAAAAAAGTGTTGTTGGAAATCAAAAAATAAGAATAATATATTTTAAAAGTATTTTTTTATTAAATAAAGAAAATAAGATATGATTAATTACTTATGTATTAAGCTGCCTAATAAATGTTGTTCGTAAATGTGGTTAATATTTTTCTCATCAAGTTTGAAGAAAATGAAAAATATAAGGATATTAAATGCTATCAATTTTGCAATGTTAAAATAATAAAAAGAAATCATTTGGTTGAAATAAGAAATTCATGTTATTGGTGTTTGGTTTATATATACATTTTTTTTATTTAATTTTTGTCATTTATTTAATATTGGCTTTGTTATCAATTTTTTACTTTTTTATATAGGGTCAATGCTTTTAAAATATGTGCATGAAATCTAATCAGTTAAGCATATTTTTTATTACACAAACCTAATATTTATAAATTTATACAATATTATTTCAGATTTGTACAAACAGTGCAAATTCATAAATTCATTTACGTTTATATAAGCAATAGTACAACTTTGATTGTTTTCTTCATATAATGTGTAAATATGGAAGATTATTTTTGTTATGATTATAATATATAAAAGCTTCTATAACAAATTTGTAATATTTTTTGGTACCTACTCCAATTGCTGCACATGTTTAAAAAGTGCTCCATTTTCTTATTATATGTACTATTGATTTATTTGTGATGAAAAATATAAAAATTAATAGCTTTGATTTGCAAATAATTTTTTATTCTTACTTTCAAACAAAATTAATTTTATCTTAAAATAAAATCTACGTTTTAGGTTATTGATTTACATGAAGTTAAACCTGAAAAAGGTCTCCAATGGTGTAAACTCATTACAGACCATGTTTGTCGCATATTGGTTGCTGGAGGTGATGGTACTGTTGGATGGGTACTGAATGCCATTGATAGTTTGAATATTGAAGTAAGTGCCTGTACAAAGTTAATGTTTGGATTTGAATTTTATATGCTAGTTGTTAAAATTGACAGATTTTTAATTTATTGCATTTATTTAGTTTTATGTCAAGTTTTTATTGGATTTATGAATAAATGTTATTAATAAAACTTAAATTTATATTTATTTTATTTGTAAATAAAATAATAATGGTAATAAAGTCATAAACTTATTCATTATTTAATTTAAAATTTCATTGTGTGAAACTTTAAATTAAAGTATCTTGTTTGAGTCTTTAGTGCCTTGCTAATCCATAAATGCTGACTGCATTTTGAAAATTCTAATTAAATGAAATGAAAATTTTGTAAAACAAATTTTACAATGGTAAAATATAAAATTAACGTTTTCCCTAAGAAAATTATTTTTGCATTAATATTTGAATGTGTATATACTTTTTTTGCTTACTAATTGATTTAGAAAAAAAATTAATTGAAATTCAAATATTTTGTTGATGTAAAATTCAGTCAATGTTCATAAGACAATAGTTTTTTTAAATTGAATATTTCAATATATTAATATATTTGTTTTAATTTTTATAAATATGCATTTATTTCTTTAAAAATGGAATACAAAACTAAGCATTTGAATGAAATGTATTTATTTTAATTGATTGTATTTAATCCAAGTAGTTTCTGGTACTTGCATCAAATAAGTACCTTGCATAATAAATAATGGGTAAACATTGTGATAGTAAACAAATCAATAAAAAAAACATTCAAAACATGGCTAAATTTTATTGACATTAAAATTTATTATTAATGATCTAATTTTCGAACTTTATTGAAAGTTAAAACGTGAGATTATGTATTTAAATATAAGTATGTAAATTTTCTATGATTTTATATTCAATTTTTACATTATTCTATCATTTATTATATTACACTAATAAAATAATACATTTATATTTTTGTTGTTGAAAGTACTAAAAAGTTTTTATGGGAAGTTAATCTTAAATGTTGCATACATTAAAACAGAATATTGGTGTATTTAAATTATCCTGAAATTACTTGTTTTAAAATTATTAAATACCTATGCATTCTTTAATTTATAATTTTTTTATTATTATTATTATTATTTTTTTTTTTTTTTTTTTTTTTTTTTTTTTTTTTTTTTTTTTTTGCATTGTGTTATTCCTAAGCACTGTTAAAGTAATTGCAATGAAATTCAGATAATTTTTAAACTTCCCATTTGTGAAAAATTTTTATTTATAATTTTACATTACAATTTTAATTTTAATTTGAAAAAGCATACTGTAAACATTATTGTTGAGCTTTGTATATAATTGTACTCTGAAAGTTTTTAAAATTCAAATTCCTATATATTGTTTCAGATTTCATTTAAAACAACCTGAAAATTGATATTACTTTTATGTTAGTAAAAGAAATAGATTAATTATAAAAAGTAAATTAAAACAAGAGGAGCAATTATGCATTTAATACTAAATAAATGTTTGCCATTGTACCAAAAAATATGTAATTATTTTTTTCAATTACAGTTTATTTTTTCTATTATTGATATTATGGGAAAGTTTTAGGAAAATTTTATATTTTTGAATAGTTATTTATATATTTTTATACTTTATTTTTAATATTTTCCTAATATTCATTTAGTGCTACATTGCTCACAGGCAGAATTACAAAACATAGACTCCATAAGAATTAAACATAAATTCATATGAATTAATAATTAATGGTAAATTTAATAATTAAGATTTCAGAAAGAAGCAAGCTATTATTAAAAAAAAAATTCTCTGTACCATATAATGTCATACTGTATATATTCATTATAACATCTATTGCATCCTATATATTTATCAGACATTTCAGCCATATTACTATAATCACTGTTTAATCCCTTAACCAGAGTTAACTCGGGCAAAATTTCTGTGTGTTTACAGCTATCCCAAGCCCCTTGGTAGGGGCAACTGGCTTCAATACAATACTTTAAGTTCAACCCCCAGAACTTACGCATTGCTTTGAAATCATGACTTAGGAACTCATTATTGAGCAGTTATGGTTGATTTAACTAATATGAGCATGATTCGAAAGTGTTGAAAGATGTTTTCACGCACAATTTTCAGAATCTTCAGTCACAAGATTGCAATAGTTTTCTAATTATGTTTTACTTTTCAATATTTATTCACATTTAGATTTTCATAGTTAAAGATTAATTATTGTAATTTATAATCAACAACATATATAACACTTATTTTCAATTTTGATCCATTAATTTTTAAATTATCAATATTTCTTAGTTTTTGTGTAAAATATATGTATATATATATAGTTTTGCTTATAACTTAATTGTAAACTTGATAGTTGATAGTGAAAGAATATGTAAATATGTGACTTCTCGACCAGTTTAAAATATAAGGAATCTATATTATTTAATTTGTTCTAAAATGTGAAATTTTAAAAGAAAAAAGATTTTCCTTAAAATTAGAATGAATAAAATAATTCATAAATCGTATCTTTTTTTAAAAAAAACATTATAAATGAGTTCAGTATTTAAACAATTCTGGAATGATATTTTATGTAATTCTTTCACTATTTATATTTACATTTTATTAATATTAAATTATATATTTTGTTTTAAGAATATTTAATCCTTGTGATCCCTCAGGTTTTAATTAACTTCACATTATTCATAATTTTAGTTTAAAAATTTAATAACATGTTAATAGAATCATCATGTTACTATATTTTTATAAACATCCAACAAAAAAATAAAAAACATGTTAAAAATGTGTTTTTATGTAAATAAAATAATAAAGCTTATATTTTTTGTTGAACGTTAAAAAATAACATTTTAAAATTAACTAAATTATCTTACACTTGATTTTAAAAGGAATGGTAAACCTTTAAATATAGATATAAAATTGTTTACATTCAACTGTAATTAATATAAAATTTTTATTCATAATAAAATTATTTTAATAGAAAAATAATATTTATGGCAGTATTTCATAAGGTACATATACATTTATAAGAATGGAAATAATGCCTAGGTATAAGTATGATACATACACACATTTACTGAAGACCCTTACAAATATTTTAAATGAAAATATTTGCAATTTTATGTTATAATTATACTTTCAATGTTTATAAATTATTATATTTATTTGTAAGAACCAACTGAAAATATGAAAATAAATCCAGAAATATAAAACAGTCAACACAAATCTTAACATGATGAAATTAATTTTAATTGTATAGAATTAAAATTAATTTCATTAAATTATCAATGAAATGTTTTACATATATGTAACATTTCATTGATAATTTTTGTTTGGAATCAAATATTCAGATGTAAAAAATGCAGTTTTAAAACATTAATTTTCTAAATTGTACAGAGTTTTCACCACTTAGAATAACGGTTTTCTTCTGTGAAGTGAAGATAACTTATAAATTATCAATCAAAATATAAAATTATTTAGATACCATATTTTAGAAAGTAAATATGATTTTCCAAATTTAGAATTTATGTAAAATCCGTTTTTTACTAATCCCAGTGGTATTCAATTTTTTTTATCTTGATGTGTTTGTTTTATTGCTTATGTACAGAATTTTTGACAGTAAATAAAATCCTTAAAATAAATCACATGTATTATGTTTCTGGACATTAAAATGTTGACAATAACTAAATACAAAATTTTTTGTCTTTTTTTTTTAAAAAAAAAAAAAAAAAAAAAAACTAGCATTTTTTTTTATATTTTTACTTTCCCCTCCCACTGAGCTGAACAGGAATTTGGAGACAATTCATTATTTTCAATTTATAGCTTTGCATATTTATTAGTATTTAAAATAATGAATTCTAAAATTTTGTCATCAAATGAAAAATGTCAAAAAAACTCGTGAATTTAAAGAATCCAATATAGATATGCTGACTTCTGATTTATTCAGAAATGGAAATGCTGATGGAGCTATTGTTGTGGAACTGTCAACTGAGTACCAATTATGAGTCCCAGAAAGATCATCAAATTCACTATCCTTTTCTAGTAAGAGTAATCTTCAACATAAAAATAAAATAACTTTTTACTCTTTCAGTCAGACATAATGTTCATAAAAGGGTTATATTTTCACATATACAACTAGCTACTAGAATTTAACTTCTGAGAGTGAAGGTAAATGAAGCAGCACTCATATATGTATTCACGAAGCAAGAATGGCAAAGTGACAATATAGCATTTCAATAATTCTTTATACCCAGCTGATGGCGATTTATTGACAAACTTCACCTGGAATATATCATTAGACAGATGTTTCCCAGATAACTTTATTGGAAAAGTACCTCTTGTATATAAATATTACATTTCAATATTCCAATTTCAATTTGCATTTATCGATTTCCCACAGAATTTACAATTTCTCAAGTTTCAATAATTAGGAATGTTGATAGTTTTGCTCTTCTCAAAACTTGAGTACACATATTTCAACCATTATTTAAAATACCAAGATTAAGATAGCCACAAAAATTTAGAGAATAAATCCTATTTCATAAGTATTTTCGATTTTTAGAATGGAAATTGTGTTACTCTTCATTCCACATAAAAATGTATTATTATGTTTATTCTCTATAAGTTTACAAGCCATCTATTATTTTTCAGATCAAGAACCACTCAAAACAAATCAAGAAATACTAAAAGATATATGATAACAACATGGATTCTCATTTGGAAGGAAGGATATTTTTTGCATAATTCAAAACAAATCATTCAGTACTGTGAATTTAATATAAAAAATATGCATTCAGAAATTTTCACCCTATAAAAATCATTAGTTTACTACATACTCTGAAGTCTATTGTTAGCTGATTAAATTAGCTTATTTTTTTTAATTAATGAAGTTATAAAATTTTGTGGAAATATTTCAATTTAAATGCATTTAATCAACAGAACCATTTCTTTTGATGATTTTAGAAGTATAGTGTTTATTTTTGGAATTATCTGAAATGATTAAAACCAATTAATATTTAAACAGCAAATTAACTTGTTATTACTGTAATTTAAGATCCTTACAATTTTAACTATCTGGATATTAAAAAAAATTCTGATTTTTATTAAAAAGAAATGACTTATTTAACTTTTTTCAAACAATGAGTAAAACAAGTATTATTAGAGCCATTCTAGTATTTATTTTTTAAATTATTACATCATTTGTAAGTGTATATAGGCACGCGCGCACACACATATGTATATATACTAACAAAATGATATTTTAAAATTATAAAGTTTGATATTCATTATGACAGCTGTCATATATTTTTGAGATTTTAAATGCAAAAATTGCTTTGAAATAAATAAAATTTCTGGATAATAATTTTCAAAATAATTAAATAAAATTCATATTTTGTGTAATAAAAATTATGATAGAGGCTTGTAGAAATTTTTGAGCAGAACATTCACAAAGCAAACTAATAGCACATTTTAGTTTCTTTAGCTGACAGTGATTAATGGATATTCTGACTGTAAGTTCTTAAAATTTGATTATTGTAAGGTGGCCTAGGGTAAAGCTGAAATATGTTCCATCAAGATTTAGAGGCTTTTGTATTCTTGTTAAGTGCTAAAGGGGAAAAAATTTGCATTGCAGTGAAAGCCAATACTATGTTGCCATCATGAATTACTTTCTTCATAGAACTCCAGACAGTTAAGGAATTAATGCATGAATTTTTCATCAATAATTCTTTTAACTTGTAATTTTTATTGTATTCTATATAAATTGTAATGACATTTAATTTCTCTTACCATTTTTTCTGATGTTTTAATTTTAATGGTGAACAATTATTTATTATTAAGTATATATTTTAATAAACAACAAATATATGTCAGTAAATTGGACATATTTCTTCCAACATATGAAAGTAATGTGATAGAAGAAAAAAAATCGAAGATATTAAAAAGGAATATCTTTTCTCCAAAGTATACTATAATATTTGTAAAGCACTTTGTATATAAATTGCTTCACAAAAATAAAAATTTAATACTTGATATATAAAAGCTTTACAAATTATATATCAATGAATGTCATTTTATTTACTTATTATTATTTTTTTTTTCTTTCTAGCCACCACCACAAATATGCATATTACCTCTAGGTACAGGGAATGATTTGTCTCGTGTTATGGGATGGGGATATTGTTTTTCAGGAGATACAGAAGTGAAGAAAATTTTGGATCAAATATCTGCTGCTACTATTGTAAAATTAGACAGGTAAGAACAAGTACATATTATCAAAAATGGTACAAGAGTAAGTAGTAGCAATTTTGTATTTCTACTCAGACATTTTTTATAAATTTATTTGCTGAATTAAGCAACTCTAAAATCATTTAAGTTCAATGATGTTGTCTTACATTTGCATTTGATTTGCTCTAAATTTTATAGCTTAAAACTTTTTTCAACAGTTAAATTTTTTTTTCCATTATTTGTTATTGTGAACAAAAATAAAATCAAAAATTTAGTTGTTGGTAAATTATATCTGTTGTCCCCTATAGATATTGCTGCAAGTTTTTGAAATAGATAAAAAGAATAAATAAAAAATGTGATATGATACAAACATTGTCTTTCTGTATGCTTTTTCATTTATGGATATTTTATTTAACATAAATCTATGTCTCATTATATTTATGTATCAAATATTCAAGAATTTTTTCTTTATAAATGCTCTTTCTCATGCTAGGGGTCTTTGAAATTTTATGAAGGGCTACATTGGCTTCCTAATTTGTAACCTAAATTAAATGATGGTAGAAAAGTGATCTTTTTCCTTTTGAAATATTAAATTTGTGACTAAGTATTATAAATTTAAGTTTTATCTTTAAATTTAAATTTAAGTATTATATATTATCAATCATTTTATAAACTACTTACATTGTGTCAAAGTTACAATTTTAATTATTTCATTTAATGAAATTGATGTGTGCAATATTTAAATGAAAGTTTCAAGAAAGTTGTTCAAATATTAAAATTTATTTTTATTATATTTTCCATGCTTTACTGAAGTCTCTTTCAAAATATCTGATTATAATATTAGATAATGCTGTACTTTTCTCACAAATTATTTTTGCAATCCAAAAGAGTTTAACAATGTTAAATTCAGTCACATCTAAATGGGATTATTTTGAAAGGAGTGCAGAAAAATTCAAGACAATTGAAATTAAGTTATCAAATCCTATTAATTATACATAAATCTTACAGAAAAATTAAATATTATCAGTTGTATCCAGCTTTAAAGTAACTAGATTTATTAATATTGTGTAAATAGAATTTAAGTATTACATTAAGAGTTAAAAAATTGAGCAGCTAAGTAAAGACCATTATATATCTTAATATTTCCCTCAGCCAATAGGCAATAAAGTGAAGAGTGATGATTTTATGGTAGGTGATATCCATTCTAAAAATTCTGGAGTATCATAAGTTTGTTAAATATGATTTTGACTCATTTTTATTGTATTTCTGAAAAATAAAACATGAATCTAAACAAATTTTGAAACAGTTGAACTATTAAAGAAATCATGAAAATGTGATCAACATACAAACATTTGTAAAGTTGCTTATAGCTGGGTATTCACCACTGATAAAAAATTAATATATGTTTTTTTTATGTACTAGTCTATACATATATTAAAAAAATTTAAGACATAAATGGAAAATAATATTATATACATGACAGAGCATACAAGCAAGAATAATATTCAACTATATTATAAAGTCAATAATTTCTTATTTTGTAAGAGTTTAAATAATTATCAGGAAATATTTGATTTATAATTTTAAAAACTCAAATTTCAAGAATCTTTTCTGTTTTAGATGGAAAATAAATATTACTCCTACTCGACATTTGTCAATACGGCATCCAACTAAAGTAAGTTTGACTAGAAAAATATTCTGAAGGCTCTTTTAAATTTGTTTTCTCACTGAAGGATTTTTAAATTTGTGTTGAAATTTAAATTGTGTGTGTCTATATATATATATAT
>JAPDSC010107309.1:0-14364 GCA_026290005.1 Latrodectus geometricus
TAATGTCAAATTTCGATAGTTATATATCAATAGATATATTTATATATACAAAAGATGTAGCTCAAAGCGTCTATAAAATTACAATAAACTTCCTGACTCATTGATCGTTGGAAAGCAATGAATTGCTTAATCAAAAGTCATACCAGAACCAATTTGGCTTCAAATCTAATAATTTTAGCGTTCATGGAAATTTACTTTTTCTTTTAGTGCTTAAATTGATAACTTGGATAAAATTATTACAATATCCGGAATAAAAAATATAAAGTTGGTTGGAATGTTTTTTATTCAGGATTTTCATTAAAATTAATAAACAAATTTCCATTCCTAGAAAAAGTAAATAACAAAACAATGCAAATCATAAATTTTATTTCATTCATCATCTTTGATTTTTATCAAACTAGAACTATTGAAATTTAAAAAATTTTATCTAATGTAAAATTATTTTTTTATGCCCAATCGGCAACTAATTAATACTTGGATACAAACGAATACGTACTAAATATAAAATTAACATCAGAGGTTTCATATTTAGAACGCATTTCAAATATTATTTAAAATATTATAAAATTAACCTCAAAAAAAATTGTCCAAGAGATGGAAAATAGAAAAAAAAATGCTTTAAAATATGAAGTCAAAGATTTTCTTTCATTTAATAATATTTTATGATTTTCGATATTAGATAAGATCATTAATATCCAGTAAATTTGCTGACGTTATTGATTCCTATTATATTTCATTTCAATCGTGTCATTTTTGTGTAAAAACTAGATTGTTTGAGCTTCCTTACGAACTAGTATATCTCTGTCAGTGCCTAAGAGATTAAATTGTCAAATATTGTCCTCTATGGTAACCATATTACCGTTAAGGCATTTTTGCTTCATTTAAAAATAATAGTGTTTTATGCATTATCTCTTAGAAAAAGATGTTATTAGAAGAAAATGTATCGCGTTTATGTTTAAACAAAAGTCAAGTTGAGTGGATCTCTACTAATATTGAATTACCTTTTAGAATATTTGGAAAAAAAATTGATAAGTTTACGTAATATATGTAATTAGCAAAGTCTCAATTGTGAGTGATCTCGCTGTCGTAGTGCAAACGACATAAAAGGAGCCGCAGAGGAAACAGATGTTTGACTGTAAATAAATTCTGTAACAATTCCTCTCGGCAGTAGTTTTGTAAAATATAAAAGAAAGGAAACATAAAAATTGTAATATAAAGAGACAAGGGTAATAAAGAAATAAAACTATATATTTGAAAGTGGCACCCGAAAACTGTACTTAAAGTTTATTGCAGTTTTCCATCCCAGGGTCCTTTTCCCCTTGGGATGTATGGTTGGTCCATATGAAATTAAAATATTCTCCTTTTTGTTTGTGTGTGGCCAATTAAGGGTTTTGGAGGGGAGATTTCTGACCATTCCCTGGAAGCCTAACACCGATGAGATACAAGAAAATATCCAATAGAAGAAAATGGGAGGAGAGGTGAGGGCAATATAAAAGTTAAGGAGTTGAAGATCCATATATGCAGATTTTCAGCATCCAGTATTCCGACATGGAGATATGCAGATATCCAGATATTCAGAATTCAGAGAGATATGAATTGAATGAAAAGGACAAATCCTCGTATCTGCAGAGATAGAATTCAGAGTGATATTCCCAGAGATTCACAGATAGATATGAATTGAAAGCCTCCGACGCGATATTAGGAAGAGAAGCCTAACCTTACGATGAAACCTTGGGAACTACAAAGTCCGCCGATGATAGAAAGAAAGTTACGGAGCAGTGAAGCACAGGCCTAACCAAAAGAAGAGACTAACAAAAGGAAAGCAACGGTTCAGAACAACAAAGGGAAATTCGCTACAAAGGGGGTAAGTCATTTTAATCTCGGTTTCATGACCCTGGCCGCACAATGTTTTATAAATATGCTTTTATATGTTGATAAGACAATTAAACTTTAAGTATAAATTGTAAATATTTAAATGTTAATAGTACAATAAAATTATATTATTATTATTATCATTTAAATTGTGTCATTCTCATATGTTCTCATTAAATCTCCACTATTTCTAAGAACTTGGGTTACGGTGTTACTCATATATATGCCGAGTTTAACCACAACACTCGTAGATTCAAATATTGTGAGCAATGTTTTCCCAATAGTGTTAATATCACGAAAATGAAATGATTCACAAAAGGATGGTCTTTCCAAGGAGGAACACGAATCACACATGGCAATGTTCTTACACAGTGGATCATATATATTTCTTAAGATGTAAAAACACAAAAGAATTCATAAGGCATAAGACAAATGAGTTTCAATTATGAGAGACCATTTATACTTTAAGCCCTCTACAATCACGGATGTAATTTAAATGATAGAAAGTTTTCAAGGCGTATGATAGAAAACCCACAAATTATCAATCACAGAAAAACAAGAGCTTTTTGATTTCTATACACTGAAAAGAATATTTTTAATTTTTCCAATTACTGAAGTTGTAAACTATAATCCCAGGTGTGAAAATGGAATAAACTTTTAATAAATATTTTTAAAACAATAAATAACAGATATATTGAATTTTGCGAAGCAACATATGTAAGTGATGTATGTATTTCTTACATTTGATTTGATACACACTTGAACCAAAAATGTGGATCCTGTTCTTTAGCAAATTGCATTCCCTTTTCAGCAGTAATGTTGTATTTAAGATTTCTAAGCCTTTAAAAGTGGAATTAAAATTTTGAATTTTCATAATTAAACCTTTGAGACATAATCATTACATAATTAACCATCATACATTTAAAAGTTATTTGACTTGAAAATGGGTGGCAATTTTCCTGATAAAATATTTTTTTATCAAAATGCCATTACGTTAACATTTTTATGAAATAGTTTCTATTCAATTCATCATATATGTATCAAAAATTCTTAAACTACAAGAACCACTGACGCAAAGGTGAAAGATTTGCTTACAAATTATAAAATTTAATTCTGCATTTTACATTCAAATGAAGAAACTTATAAAAAACCTTACAATATTTAATAAATATTTTCTTAAAATTTCGATAAAAATATCCTTAAATTCAACAAATAGCAACATGTACAGATAGTAAGCGAATGATATTACTTTATAGTCAAAAGTCATTTTTGTTACGTATATGTAATGGGTAATTGTAACTAAAACATAACTATACAAAGTTTCAATATTTCCTTATCCTTAAATGTTGAAAGGATTTATATTTTTTATGATTTTAAAATTTTTTAACAACAATATTTGGATATTCCTTTTTTGAGAAACTAAAAAACTCATGAGTTAATATGAAGAAAGTAATACTATTTTATTTTATTGTATAAATAGCTACTGGATCGAGAAAGAAAATAGATTGTAATATTTATATTATAAGAAACACAATACGTTTTATTTTTAAATTTATTTCTGAAAAATTTTATGTAGTTATCACTAGAATATATTTAAATTTTTCTTAATGAAAGTAGTTCTCAAATTTAAATAAATGTTGTACTGAATATAAATAATTTCTCTCGTTTTTTTAGTCAAATTATGAATTTAACAAATATTGTTATCAATATGTAAATACTTTTATGTACATATTGAAATCGGTGATTCTTAATCATACCATTTAAAATTAAATTTATTTACCCCGTTAAAAAATATGTTTACCCCGAAACCCGTTGAAAAACATGTTTCACTTATTTTCTGCTACCTAAGAAGTTCATTCCTTGTATTTTATATGTTTTAATATGTAGACTAAATTAATCAAATTTATTTGCATTCATCAAAAAAATTAATTTGATATCACAAAATAATGATCTGTAAGTCAAAGCATAAATTTAATTTTCTGATATATAAAGAAATTATTTTGTATTGTGGTAGAAATGTTTCTTTTGATTAAACAAAGAATTTTCAGATAAAGCCATGAAAGGATTATCATTAAATGGTTGAGGTTGCAAATTCTTGAACATTCCTATAATGTACTCTTGCCTGCCCTTTTCATAAATGACTCATACTATGCTGAGATTTATAATCTATGTATAGAAAAAAAAATAAAAACATAGAAATAACGTGATGGTATTTATGTTTTATTTTTATTATTTGTATCTTAAACTAAATTTTTATTGAATATAAAATTTTATTTTTGTCATTATATACGTATTAAATTATGTAGATAGAAACGCTATAAAATTAAATGATAACAGTGTAAAATGGTTAATATGTATAATTGTTTTTTTTTTACAAAAGAACCAAGAATTATTGTTTTTTCCCACTTCCAGAATATGAGGCATAAACAGTTTTCTTTTATTTATATTATTTAACTGTTAATTAGTGTTTATATGATATAAAACATTAACTGACTATTTTAAAAATTGTTTTATAAAATAAAAAGGCAACAAAAATACTCTCATTCATTTCGGATTAACAAAATCTCAAGGTAACAACTAGCTTTCTTTAATTAACAAAATGTTTCCTAAAGTTTCTGAGCAAGACTTACTGTATAATCCATAAATATATTACCTCGTTACAGCACATGGTCCATTCCATACCTACTTTAAAAAAATAAACAGAACGTCTTCATTTACCGTTTCTCCAGCAAAGGCAATCTCCCTCGTTACATCAAACAATGCACCTACTGTGCCCAGAATCACATCAAATGCCCTCAATACCTTACCAATACACAAATTCTTTGATTTTGCTTTCATTCAGCTGTTCAAAAGAAAAAATTAACATTAATTGTAAAGCTAGTCAATGGAAAAAGACACTTTTTCTGCAAGAACAGGAAACATCCTTCTACCAGCTCCTCAGACAATTCATCAGATTCATACATTGTTTTCTTATTTAAACGGTGTTTCCAACAATATTAGGAATAAACAAGAAATTATAGATTTCCAAATTATAATCTAACCATTTTTGAGTTTGCGGACTTCATTTATAAAAACAAAAGACGTTCTATACAATGCAGCTACATGTCGAAAAATGTGCATAATAGAATTTAACAAGAAAATATTTTGGAAAAGATTTAAAAGATGAGAGGTTTTTCATGATGTGCCTCGTAAAAATTAGCAAACTTATAGAATGTCAGTTACATGAAATGATATATATTTTATATCTGATTAACATAATTGTTATATTCTGCATTCTGTAAAATTAAGTAAAAGAAAATTAAATGAAATATGACTTGATATTCGAAATCGTAGTAATTTTTCTTGACAGGAATTTATACCCAAAAGTTTTTAAATTCTAAACTAACTTAAAATTGAAAATCCTTTAATTTTATGAGCATTCTAAAGTATTCTATACAAATTTAACCTTATCATATTTTACGAATATTCAACAATGATTTTCAAAAAAATATTAAAAACGTGTGAATGAGAGACGGGAACACAAAACGAGAAATAATTACTTTGTGTATTCGTCAAGTAGTTTTTAAAACGTCTCGAAATTCTTAATTTATAATATTATTTTTAAATTTTTAAACACCTAAAGAAATTTAGTTACAAAGCTAGTTTGATCTTGAATTAAAAACAATAAGGCTAACAATAAAAAGAGAATTTTATTAATATATTTTATATAAATTTTGCACACAAACAAAATATGTTAGGAAAAAATCAAATTTAAAAATTAAAAAAAAAAAATTAGGAATTAATTTAGTATTTACTTTTGATTGGTTTGTAAGTGTAAATTAAAAAATGTTTATAACGTCAATATATCAATAGTTTATATATTTATGAGAATAACAATTGGTTTTTTTTTTAAAATTAGTAAATAATTAAAGTATCTTAAGTTACTTAGAATTTGCTGCACCAGCATAATCATTGCTAAAACGTTATGGTTAAAATAGTTACTTTAAATATATGCTTCTGGTAAACATTATATATTACATAATTTATGGAAAATACGTCTATCACTTATAGTTATAATCATGAGAAATATCTTTTTCTTAATACATTGCTGGCCAACCAAATTGCAGCACCAAAAAAGAGAAAAGATATCATAAAAAATTTATTTTGTAAATAACATGTTGACAAAGTATCAAATAATTAAATGAAACTACTTCTGGAAAGTGTGGTTCCTGTCAAAATCAGCCAGATTAGCTATTTTTAAAGCGAGATTCCAATGCATTTGAGGTATATCAAATATTAAATCTGAGACTAAATATGCATCCTATGCAATAGATACAGTTTAACTACGATGGATAAAATTTGTGCTTTTTCTTTCTTTCGAATTATCTATTAGAATGAAAGCTTCTTGTTTTCAAAAATTTCTCTTCATGGCGGATAGAGAATATACGTCCACAATAAAAAAAAAATAAAAAAAAAATCTTGATTTAGTCTTGTGCAAAAAAATCATGTCCACACTTAAATTGATGCTTCCTATACCAGAATTAATCAAATACAAGAAAAAAATATTAATGCTCCTATTTTTAATACATTTTGATAAAATGTCTTAAAAGTAACACATTTATTTTAAAACAAGAGTATGAAATATGTAAAAGCGCTTGATAAATTAAACACCTTGAATAAAATTCTAGGAAATATAAGTTATAAATTAAATAAATTTATTTTATTCAAATGGTTAAAATATATTATGCGGTATTATAATTATAAACTTATTATTAAAAATTTTAAAAATAAAATGTCTTGTTAAACTTCCTTCACACTTGAATTAGAGTAGTCCAAAAAAAAATTTATACTTTTTGAATATAGAGAAACTACTTGTGCTATATGTTTACTTATATTCTACACTACTGGCTATTAAAATTGCTACTCCAGGAAGAAATTTCTTCCTGGAGTAGCAATTTTAATTAAGCATTAATGCAGATAACAAAATATTTATTGGACAAATATATTATACTAGAAATAACAAGTGATCAAATTTTCAAAAAATTTGACTGGATAGATCCTGAGAAATCAGGACCCAGAACAACCACCTCTGGCAGTAATAACAGCAGTTATACACCTGGGCATTGAGTCAGAGATTGGATTGCATGTGCAGGTACAGAAGTCCATGCAGCTTCAACACGATGCCACAGTTCATCAACCGTAGTGACTGGCGTTTGGTGACAAGCCAGTCGTTTCGCAACCATTGACCAGACGTGTTTTATTGGTTAAAGATCTGGAGAACGTGCTGGCCAGAGCAACAGCCGAACATGTTCCGTATCAAGGAAGGTCCGTACAATACTGGCAACATGCGCTAGGGCATTATCCTGCTGAAACGTAGGATTTCACAGGGCTCGAATAAAGGGTAGAGTCACGGGTCGTAGTGTACCAGAAATGTAACGTACACTATTCAAAGCACCGTCAATGCGAACAAGAGGTGACCGAGACGTGTATCCAACGGCACTCCATACCATCACGCAAGGAGATGGGCCAGTATGAGGATGATAAATGCAAGCTGCAAGTGTGCGTTCACCACGATGCCACCAAACACTGATGCGACCATCATGATGCTGTACACAGAATCTGGATTCATCTGAAAAGATGACGTCTCCCCATTCGTGCGCCCAGGTTCGTCGTTTATCACACCATTGAAAGTGCTCTTGTCTATGACATAGCGTCTAGGGAAGCCGCAGTCATGGTCTCCGAGCTGAGAGTCCATGTTGCTACAAACGTCGTCGAACTGTTCGTGCAGACACTTGTTGTCTTCCAAACGACGAAGTTTCTTGACTCACGTCTTGTGACGTGGTTGCACGATCCATTGCTGCCATGCGGATAATATGCCTGTCTTCTCGGCTGCTGGTGATAGGTGGCCGTTGAGATCCCGCATGGCGTTCCATATTACAATCCTGAACCCATCGATTCCATATTCTGCTAACAGTCATTGGATCTTGACCGACGCGAGCAGCAATATTGCGAAAAGATAAACCGCAATCCCGGTACGCTACAATTCGACCTTTATCAAAGTCAGAAACGTGCTGGTACGCATTTCTCCTTCTTACATGAGGCATCACAACAACTTTTCACCAGGCAACACCGTCAAAATTCAATTAGTGTATGAGGAAACGGCTGAACAATTTCCTCATTTAAACACAAAGTAGGTGTCGCTACTGGCGTCTGCTTTGTCTGCATGCGCTGAAAAGTTGATCATTTGCATATCACAGCACCTTCTTCATTTCGCACAAATTTCACGTTTGTAGCATGTCGCCTTCTTGGTGTAGCATTTTTAATGGCCAGTAGTGTATTTAGAGCTTTGAAGCGTTGCTTATTTTGCCTTCATTTTTCTAACTTCTTTATTCATATAATTTTATTTTACAGATTAGTTAAAAGAAAGTTGAAATCGCACGTTTTTCTGAATATGCATGGATAAATTGTGAATTATAGGCTTACTTTCTAAAAAGATGTTTTTTAATGTTGAGGAGCTCAACATACTTAATCAATAATTCACATCGGCTCCTTACAGAAACAAAGAATGTAATGCAAGAAAATATTTATTATATTCTTCTGCAACTAAATGTCGGCAAGAACTTGCAACACTTTAGCACATCATGGAGTTACTGGGGGCTTATTCATAAAATATTTATTCAAATATTTATCTAGCTAAAATCTAGATCAAAATATTTATTCAGTATATAATATCTGCTGTTAAAAGATACAAAAGACATAATTAAATTGGAGAAAATATGTATTTATTTGTTCTAGTGTATTTTGAATTTTGAGTATTCCAATTATTTAAAACTATGTTTTTCTTTTAAGGACATGATGTATCTATATTTTAGAAAATATCGTGATTATTTGATTTCAAAATTTAAAGTTAAAATTTTTATAATGTTTGTAGGGCCGTGGTAGGTTAGGGTGTCGTTCTCATTATCAGAAAGTAGTGATTTCGAATACTGGCGTAACCAAAGATCTGTCTTTTTCATTACTGACGACTGGGGTACTAAAAATATTTCGAGGTCGCAATGTCATCAATTATCAGAGGTAATCATAGTATAAATGATTACCTCTGAGGGTGTTAGGGGCCATGGCATGGACCTTTCTCTGGCTTCCTAACCCTAAATTCAAAGACCAAGATAGTGCTGTCGACGTTGAACCAAGTCGTACTTCTACTTTTGTCACAGAGTTCACTGTTCATAAAATGGAAGGCGAGTTTTCTGTCTTCATTCGTCTAGTCCTTGGCAGGCGGGTTTAACAAAGTGTCATATGTCACAACGACAGCAATAAAATTTGTAATGTTCATTTTCTATGTAAAGTTAAAATTTGAACTATAAGTAGAACGAGAGCTAAAAAGTAAAAAATGAAAAATAAAATTTTAATTTATCTGAAATATTGTAAAGAATTGGTTTTTAACGGTGAACAATGTATAGCGTTATTAAACAATATTTTTTAATTAGAAAACATGTTCCAGATTTGTATTGTGAAATATTGGACATCAAGTCCAATGGAGTAAAAATCTGTTTATGTCATTCTTGAACTGTTGCATCATAAGTTAGAAGTCTCTTATAGCTCCAAACATGTTTAATATTAGTTGGGAATGAATGAGTGACATTCTCGTTTTTGGTGACCCAAACAGGAACATATATTCCATATGTACATCCCTCTTTCGACCCATGAACAGACCTTGTCAGGATGAGGATAATCAGGGATTCCCTTATTCTGAGGGAAGCATGACATTTCCTGTATGAAATAATTTTGAAAACAACATGCAACACATTAGCATACCTTGGACTGAACTGGGAGAATATCCGCAATTGTTTACTTCTTATTACGCACTTCATTTAATTCATCAGTTTCTTTGATCTAGCATGATCCGTAAAAATAATGGATGATTAGAAACACTAAGCTCTTTTCAAAATACAAATCTTTGTGTAATAAATGGAAAAGTTAGTTACCTGCCTATTTTTTCTAGATGCATTGCCATTCAGAAGGCAATTGCTTCATCATGTGTTTCTGCAGTTATTTTCTGCACTCAAGGGGAAAAAAGTTTCTCAGATCAGCAGAAAATAAACTGAATCACTAAAATGTATAGCGCTTGATGATTGAATCTAGACAATGTATTATGCATAAAAGCCAGATTGCTAATCATTCTGTTGACAGGTGGGCACACTTTTGTAAGGGTGTATGCATAACATGAAACATTGTCAGAATACACAAGGAGAAGTTTGCTGTAATTTAGTAATTTTTTAAAAACAAGAGATAACTACAAATAATATTCAAATAGTTATACTAACTTTGCCATTTATACAAAAAATGAACCATAAATTAATTTATATTTATATCTGACTTTAATATCTTATTCAATGAATGTTGATCACATTAGTGGATTATATTAAAATGGTCTGTCATTTGGTAAATTTCAAATGTTTGAGTAATCATTCAAAAATTAAGTAAAAAAATTATCCTAATAAATAGTTCTGATAAATCTACAAATGTTATATTAAGGTTGGATTACAAGTAGAGCATTGCTCTTCCAACTACAATATGAGTTCCGTCACTTTTAAAAAACAGCAATGCATGTTGTATTTCGGCCTTCTACATCTGCATCGTGTAATTTTTCAGACATACGCGAGGTACTTGTGAGTTTTCTGTGTTTCGTTTTGAAGCGACCAATAAATATGTCCGTTAATTAATGAAAAGTCTTCCGCGAAGCCACTATTACCTGAGAACATCAAAATGGCTTACAGCAGCATTCAAACCTTTGGTTACTCTCCAGAATTGTTATTGTCGTATTAAAAACGATATAAATGGAGCCTAAAAGGAAACACATATTTTATTGTAATGTGAATTCTTTAACAATTTCTCTAGGCAGTATTAATTTAAATATAAAAGAATGGATATGCATAAAAATTGTAATAAAAGGAGGCAAGTGACATAAAGAAGTAAAATTGTAGACGCTTAAAATAAGCACCTGAAAGCTATAGGAAAAGCATAAAAGTTTGTGACAGTTTCTCATTCCACGGTACTATTTCCCTTGGGTTGGATGGTTGGATGGTCTAATTCAATAAAAAATCTTCTTTTTGTGTGACCAGTCAAGGATTTGGAAAGAAAGTTTTGAACATTTCCTTGAAGTTTAAAAGTTACATGCTAATTTTATGATCGAAAAGTAACCAATAAAAGAAATTTGAGGAAAGAAATAAAAATAGAAGATATGAATCTGGAAACTATAGAGACAGAAAAAGAGATAAGAGGAGAAAATGCGGAGAACGGCAGGAGTACACGAGGAAAACAAGAAAAAGAAGAGACAGCAAGAAGATACTGGATGCAGAATGTATGTAAAGAAATAAGAGACTTACCAGTAATGAAGAACCTTGAATGACCTAAGAGATATGCAGATATGAACTAAAGAAATGAGAAATGCCGGAAACCTCAACATTTCGATTCTTCTTATATAAAAACTGTGAGTCTATTTATCTCTTCCTCATAACTTCCTAAAAATTTCCTAACATCTTTTGCTTAATGTGTTTACAGAAACTCATGGTAAAATAATACAAAGCATATTCAAGTGTCATTTTTATTTAATACATACAGTTATATTTTAATAACATTTTATTATTTTAACTTATTCTTTTTTATTTGCTTTCTCTATTCTCTACAAATTCTCTACTAATTAAGGTTAGCTACGTTTAATTCCTTATACGGAGATTCTCCACAAAAGTCAAAATACAATTATAAAAGCCAAATAAAAAACAAAATCAAAATTCGTTTAGTTAAACAATTTAAAATAATTTTGGGTATATCGAATCATTTCAAATGAATATTTATTTTAGTAAAAAACTAAGACAGATTTATATTTTATTGGGTAAAAGAGATTTTTTCCTCGACTATCTGTCATTATTTTATGCCAATTTAAGGAAATGTAGGTAAAATAAAATTTTAAAGTCTAAATATCATAAAAATTGGTCAACATACCTAGTTGTTAGGTCTGTCCTCTTTGATAATAAAGTTACTGAGTTAGATCCGAATTACTTTAGTACAATGGAAAGAAAAATGTGTTTCACTTCTAACTTTTAGGTGTAAATCTAACGGACAGAGTGATTAAGAATTTTAGATGTTACGTCACTTGCGAAAAGTTTTGTTAATTATATATATAATTTTAAAAGATCATCAACGTTTCAATAGTAAAATGTCTTCAGACGTTTTAAGTTAATTAGGATGTGACAAAGAGTATTAAATTATGAAAATCAAAATAATTTCACAAGCGTCGTGTAAGAAAATTATGATATACTGTTCTTTATTTAATGTTATTGCTATAGGAATTCAAGTTGTAATTTTATTTAAAATTTCTATTTCAATATGAATAAATGACTAAATTATAAACATATATTTATACAGTATAATTAAAATATCCTTGTTTTTCTTATTCAGTGAAGTTGCTAAATTTGCTGTTTCTAACAATTTATATAATATAGAAAAGTGCATAGTTAGTAATTTCATTGAGCATAAAAACTATGAATTATTAATAATTTTTTTAATAAATAAATTACAGATAAAAAAGTGTTAAATAATATATATATGTTTAAAATATAATATAAACAGATGTATGCATTTATACAGTAAACAACATATTTCAAAGTTTTAATTAAAGAATAATTGAAAAACGTACTGTTTCTGTGTGCATATAGAAGAGTTGAGAAAATTCCATGAGAGGTTATTCTTTCTTTCAATGCAAAATAATATATAATAAAAAACATATATTTCTAGTGATTTCGAAAATATTTACTTAATAATATTTAATACAGAATGATAATGCAATCAAAAACTTTATGTTTTATTCATATTGTAACTATACAAATAGACTTTTTTTAATATATTGAACATTATTTTCAAAATTTTGTTGGGAATGATGGAAAAAATTACATCAATGTCTGACCAGTGATAAGGTAGTTAGTTTACTATAAATGTATTTATAATTTAAACTTTTAAAAATCTTAAGAATTAGTTTTATGTGAGCACAATATTTAAAATTTGACGGATTTGGAGAAAAACATACGGAGTTAGATTTATATATAAATAATTTTTACTCTTCTATATTTAAAATTTCATTTTTTTAGAATCAATTAATAATTTATTGGCAATAATATGTTAATCAAGCCTGAATTCCCTCACACACCTCACAGATTTTGCTAAAACATTATTATGTGAAAGATAACATTGCATATTCTATCTGATAATCGACAACCATAGCAAATGTCACATAGAAATATTTTTCCAAAATATTAGTTTGGGGAAAAAGTAATCCATTATTTTTTGGTAGACGTCTGTCCATAGTTTTTTGGCACAATCCTTCTGAACGAAATTTAATGTTAAAGAAATATAAAATATTTATTATCAAAGCACAACATTAATTTCACAATTACATTCAGCATTTCACAATAGAAAACTATTCAACTACTAAAGATGGCAACACATGAAAGCACTTGTGATTATTAAATTTATAAAAAAACAACTTCTATCGATAAGCTCCAATTACTAATAAGAGAAAAAAGGACGCTTGTGTAGTATTTATTCTACAATTCATTTACGTCACATTTTAAAATATAGGTTATATATTTAATTACTGCAAGATAAATAAAATAAAAATACTTAGCGTAAAGATAAGGTATTTTTGGAAAGAGACACTTCTGTGCTTTTTCTATATTGTTTTAGAGTTTATTGCTTTATGATCTAGATTTATATAATAGCTTGAATTTGACATTTATTTTTCATAAAAAATTGATTACAATTATCGAATACAATAAAATATATTACGCGATTTAAATGTAATTATAAATTCAATTGCATTTGTATTTATATCGTAAAGGATAATTCATAATACCCTGTTGTGAATACTAGTGAAATTTCCAGAAAGTTTGTAATATAAAAATTAGATGGAACTGCATCGTTTTGCAAATTTGAATAATACTTTTATTCGAAGCGTTTTATTCCAACAACTTGATCAGATACAATACAAGATTTTAATTAAATTTAGATGGAGGAGATATCTATATGTAAAAAAAATTAAAATTTCATAGTTTTGAAACATTATTAAAAAAATTTTACATCCTATTCACAATGACTAGGTTTTCGTACAAAGACAGTTTGATAATACTGCTCACATGATAAAAGACAACATTTCAATTAAATAATTATATTTAAAACCAACTAAAACACAAATCAAGATGCATTTCTGCAAAATTTCACATTTCATTGAATAATAAACAGTAATTTTAAATAATTTTACAAATAATTTAGATGGGATTTATGACGGTCAAATGTGGCACATTAGAGTTTAAACAGTAAATAATTTGATAATAAATATCTAAATATAAGAAATAAACTTGTAATCACTAGAAATAATAAAAATTTAGAAATAGTTATACGATAAAATTTATAATAAAGGGAACTATTTTAAAACATTTGATTAAAATTATTCAAAAAGCT
>JAPDSC010107311.1:0-10335 GCA_026290005.1 Latrodectus geometricus
TGGTAAACTATGTCAGTTGAAAGTGATTGTTATTACTTTTATAGCCCTCTAATTTTCTGTAACTTAGGAAAAAAAAGTGTGAATTCTAAAAATTTTTCGGTTTAATTTTCTAGTTAGAGGAAAAATTTTGTAAAATCTGTTAAAAATGTCATTTAAAGTCAAATGAAATCCAGGAACATATGTCATAATTTTTTTTCCAATCTTATTTTTGATGGAAAAGAAATGTTATTAGCTATGTTCTTGCATGTAAAAAATACATTTTTTAATAAAAAAGTAATTATAATAAATTTAATAATAAAACATATAACAATAAAATTATAACTTTATATTTTCACTATGATATCAATTAGTAATGAAAAAATAAAAGCTATAAAATATTCTTTACCAAAACACAAGAAAAGGGAAATTAAGATTTGAATGAATTCAAGTAAGTTTTGATAAATGAAAAGATGAAAATTTTAAAATCAATTGGATAAAATTATTCCCTTTTATTTTTAATATTTTGTAATACTGTGTATTATCTTGTTGTCCATTTCTGCAAAAAAATGTCACTAAATATTGCAATTCAGTGACCACAGTCTCAGCAGCTTATGGAAATCTCCCAGCACAATCACTGGCTAACATGCTAGTTGAAAGTAGAAATATAAGAATCTCCTTTTGTTTAACAGTGACTGTAAACAAATTTGGGACCTTTTGCTATGAAGATTGCTGTGCTAACTTGTAACCTATATATGCCATGATATATTATATTATGTTTGTAATATCAAAAATAAATTTAGCAGAGTTTAATGTATATTATATAAAAGATCTATAGTAAAAAAGGCTTTAAAAATCACTTAAAAAGCTGTATCAAAATAAAGATTTTATTTAAAAATTTCAAAACACTTATTGACATTTTGATTATAGGAACCATGTTTTAATGAATTTATTTTTGCATTAAATATTTCAATAAAAAAAGCAATACATCTATTTGTTCTAGATTTAAGCATTCTTTATATAATTACTTTTTATAATTTTTTTATACTTATAAATATTAAATTGCAGCCATATAAATTTAAACTTTTCCTAAATTTTTTCCTTTTCAGTTAATTTTTTTGGATGAACCATAAATTAATGAATTCATTGTTAAATCTACCATTTTACTTTTGTATAAAATTTAATAACATTTTATTTAATATGAAGTAACAAGCAGAATGTTTCCGATAAGGGTGAGGGGTTCTACTGAAAGTATACGATATCAAATGCTCATTAAATAAAAGGTTTCTGTCTTAACCTTACATTCCTTCCCTCTCAGCAACTGCATCTCCATTATTAAACTGCTTCTGGAAGGCGAAGAAATCATTCCAAAGGTAGAAATCACAAGAACAAGGAAATAACACATCATATTGTATATTAATGTGATGCCCTTACTTGATTATTTTTTTTTATATTTTATTATTAATTGTGATAATTGACAAAGAGCCTATTATTTCTATTTTCTCTGTTGTACTTTTATAGTCTCAAGAAATAGTTGCTTGAGAATTTTCTTGGTGTTATCTTTTGTAGTTCTCAAATATTATCTGCTAAAAATTTTCTTGGAAAGTGAATTAAGAAGATAGTCAATTGATTTAGGCTTACATTGTTTTTCAGTTGTCCACAATGCAGAAACTGGTTGGATTCATTGCAGTCCAGTACTAGATATAAGCATAACTTACCATTTAAATACATTGGAAAAATTACTTTACTTTAAATAAAAAGTAGGAAAAATAAAAACCTGTAAAATAGTTTGGAATAAAAAAAAAAAATGTAGATGTGTGGGATCATGATTAACAACATATATTAAAATCTTTATTAAATGTGATCCTATACCCACAAATTGAGAAGTGATTTTTTTTTTCAATTATTAAACTGTCTCATACTTGTAATTTTTTTGAATACTTAAGGAAATAGCAAGTATAAAAACTGCATATATGCAGAATTGTATGATTGAATATATTAATTTGAATTATTTGCATAAGCTTAATGAAACAGAATCATAGATGGAGAAATGTTTTGTTAAGAGAGAAAAAGTTTGAAGTGTTGAACATTCAGTTGTTAAAGCGTATATATTTAAATTAATTAAGTTTATTTTGAATTATCATCAAATTGTGAATGCTGTATTTTTATTGTCTATATTGGTATTACAAACTTTTTGGAACACGAAAAAATTAAATTAATAAAAAATTAATTATTTTTAATTTAATATATTTATCTCCAAACAATTAACTGTATAAAAGTGCAGTTTACACTATTCTTTTTATGAAATGCCAAATCATCACAGTTAATGTTAAAATTTCTTAATTTTTCTTATTTAAATATTCATTTATATTCTATTTGTGTAGTTTTGAATAATTTCTTATTTTAAATTTCCTTTCTTATAGTGTAGTTGGGAAAGATTTTTGCTTCAAAAATTTTTATTTGTTTGATACTGTAATTTCAACGCTCTTTTAATATTTATTATAATTTGATTATACTGTTGGTTATTTTGTAATTTAATCTCAATTTTTATTTTACTTGCTGATTAATTTACAAATTTTTATCTCACATATTAAAAAATTTTCTTGTATTTATTAGGTTCAGGGGAAGTATCTAGGAATCAAGTGGTTACTATGCAGAATGCAATAATTTCCAATGTATCATTTCACAAAATGTTCCTAATTACAGATCTATTCAAAAGATAGCATTTGATTCCAACAAAACATTTCATTGCACTCTCTGCTCAAAATCTTTCACATTATATTCTAACTTTTTTTATCACTCTTGTTCTGCTAAGTTAGCTGCTGAAAAAGCATTGATATGTAAAGTGTGCAACAAGACTTTTACTAGGCAGAGCATCTTGAGTGACCAAATGCGATTGCATCAGGGCATAAAACCACTTAAATGTGCCTTTTGTCATAAAGATTTTACCAAAAAATATAATTTCAGCATGCATATAAAGCAACATAAGGGTGAAAGACCATTTACTGAGCATTGTAAAAAATCATTTACTGTTAAGCAAGAACTGAGAGCTCATATACTCACATATCATTTATCACTGAAACATAGATTCAAAACTCATGATAAAGTGCTTTAATTTTTAACTGCCAAAAGCAGTTTTTGTATGAAACTGTTTCATGTTGCTTTATAGTTTTTTATATTAAATGAGAAAATTTAATTTAAAATATTTTTCAATAAACCTGTGTTGATTTATTTTGCTTTTCTATTTTAGTTAACTAATTTTTAGGTGTTATTATTAGTATGGTACAAGGATGTTTAAATATTGAATTTATAGCTTATATTTTCTTCTTCACTTATTCTCAAGCAATTATATTTTTTGTTACAATTGTTTAATTGATACAAATTGAAGTGTTTAAAAATTTTGGTTTCTCTGTCAATGAAAGGTGTTTTGAGATAACATAAATGATTTGCTTTATTGCATTCTATTTAAATTATTTTATGTCTGATTCAATGAATATATAGTTAATATCTGACTCAGTTCATGCTTACTTAGTTTAGATTTTACAAGAAAAATCTTGTACCTAGATTTCAAGAATATTCCTGCTTTAAGCAATGTCTCTTTTATGAATAACATAGCTTGCATTAGATCTTTTCCCTATTCAATATACTAAAATAAACAAAAAATTCAAAGAATTTAAAAAAAAAAATGTTATTGAAGTTTTTAGTTTAAATATGAAAACGGAAGTTCTACAATTCAACATATACGAATGTACTCATTAAAAGTATTTTTTAAATTCTAATCAAGTTATAAATTGAAAAGAGAAATATAATATAGTAAAAATGGAAAGAAAACTTACATTAGTTCTTTTCTTAATACAACATAGCAAAAAAAGCAAAAGCCCAAGGAATTGAGTTGCTGCTCCTTTCTGAGGGCCTACCTGAGGACGAAATTGTAATGGTGGTCACCACAGTGTGCCCTTCCAAGTGACAACACTAATTGTATTGGGCATTTAACTTTACAACCACATCTGGTCTCCTTGGTTTTATAATTTTTATTTTGATCTGCTTCTTCTTCGTTCTTGGTAGTTGGTAATTTCTTCGTCACTGGATCTGTCGAAGAGTTGCCATCTTCACTTAATACAAATACTGGCTTAACTCAATTTATTGCCTCAATTGTTTTTTTTTTCCAGTTTTTTAAAATTTTATTGCCTTTCTCATTTTGTTCAAGCACTGGAAAAGGTCCATTGTCTGGAGGTTTGATTGGTGCACATACAGCGTCAAATCTCAGGAAAACATGAGTATATTTGCTCAGTTCTTGAGGGATGAAAATTCTCAGTTTTCCATTACTTCGAGCTTGCAATGGTGCAGTTCGGCTCAAATAACCCAAGATATTATGAAGTATTATGCAGTTGTTTCAGCTCTCAATTCAGTACTAAGTTATGTCAGTTATATCATAAAGAACTTCTAATAGCAGAATTTTATGACTCAAAGCAAAAAAGAGTTAAGGAATTAGTTCCAAACACTGTCTTAGATGATAATCCATCACTTCTATTGAGAAAAATGAAGTAATTGTCAAATGACAAAGTTGGACTCAAATTTTTGAAAACGCTTTAGATCCAACGTCTACCAAAGAAAACCTGGGCAATCCTATCAATTTCTGAGTGTGATTTAGACAAGTTACCACAACTGGCTGATAAAATCATAGACCTAGCCCCATATTAGATTGCAGAAATGAGAATTGAATTCGTAAAAAGCAAAGATAACATAATAAGCAAATTGCAAACTCAGATAAATACCTTGAAGGAATAAGTAAAAAGGTTATCTCAAAGCTGTAATAGTTACCCAATAGAACAATAGTCATTTCATTTTTGAAAGCATACAAGGACACCAAATCGTAAGCAGTCTAATGAAATATTTTGGTATTATAGCAAATTTGGAGAAAAAGAATTGAAGTATAGGGCACACACTGGCATTATTTAGAGAAAAAAAGAATAAATTCCTAAAACTTGCTGCTTCTTTGGCACAATTTCTAGTTTTCACATAAAGTGCTGTACAGTTTTCTTGCCGATTTAATTTACACATTTGTCACTATCTCTTATGCTGAAAATTGTGATCTTGCACAATCTACAATTTTTTTGTACTTATCTTATTCACTTACCATGAAGGAAATTAATCATAAAATACTGGAAAGACAATTTTACATATTTTATATGAATATATATATCAAAACTATTGTTTATGTTTCTTTTCTAATATATATAATATTATATTAAATATTTCCTTCTTATTACTTGAGCAAATGACCACACTTAAGAAATGCATTTTTTATGCCTCTACTAACTAACAGTTAAATAACTTAACATAAATAACAATTTTTGTGATGCCCACCTTGTAAATCTTTTGAGCAGTGATAAAAAATTAAGTTATAAAATTAAATAAATCAGTTATGAAAATAACCTAAATAACTCAGTTTTTAATTAATCAGTCTGTGGCATTTATTTTTCATGAAATGTTTTATGTAAGGCAACAAAACAAGTCTTAATAACCATGTAATATTCTAAATAATTAACGTAAAGAATATTACTTTCTAAAGTATTCAACTTTTCATTAGTCAAGCTTATACAGGTGAATTATAAAACTGATATTGCAATTATAATATATAGAGTAGCAGTTGTTCTTCACACTCCCAAGACAGGTCTGAGGCTCTTTGGTTGGGCAAGGTTGACTCAGCCTTCCATCACTTCAGTGGTTTGATAAAACTGAGTAGCAAGTTATGCTTGGGAACTGAGAGTTTTGCATTAGGTTGACCACACGCACCTAACTGGAACATATGCATCACACTCCAGATCCCTTGGTCATGAAAACAGGTATGGGGATCTTGAATTCCACATGAGTTGTCAGGCCACTTTTAGATTTTATAATGCTTAGAGCACATTCATTATAACATGGTAATATATTTTAAAATGTTGGTCTTGATGGTTTAACTGTAAAACTATATATATATATACCTCAAGTATTTCTATATTTAATTATGATAGTTAATGATCTTATATTCTAATTAGCTATTTTATGTGCTAATATATAAAATACACACTTAATTGTCACTCATTGGAAACATTATCAAATCTGATCTGACAATTAACAACCTCTTCAAATTCTTTTAAATTAAAAAAGTTTTCCTAGAAGCATTCCTGGTCATAATTTTTTCTACCCATTTCAACTATTTATGATGTAATAATTTTGGTTTTCTCTTTAATTTCTGGAAAAAAATTGGAATTATTGTTGAAATCTGTCAAATAGTGAGTTAGTTTTACTGGCCTACAGTGTAATTTTTATTGTAGACAAGTTCTGTTTTATTGCAAGAAAATATTCTCAATTGCCCTGATAATTTGCTCTTCCCACCAGATGTTTTATATTTCTCATGAAACACTCTTATTTAAAATATTATGAATAGCAATTTTAAAACTTACAAAATTATTTCATTTTTAAATTTTCCAGATCCTTTAAGAAATCAAAACATTTTTGAATTTCTCTAATGTTTATTTTCCTTGTAGTATTGTGAATTTCCTTGTAATTTAATTTGCTTTTTAAAACAGGCAAATTAGTGTTCATAAAATTTATTGTTTTTACTATCTTCTGATGTAATAATTTGCATATTGTTTTGAAAATCTAAAAGAATTCAGATAAAAATGTAAGTTGTATGTGTAACAAAATATAAATTATTTGTGTAACACTAGGATTCCTCAAAATTGTTTACTGTGTGAAGCCTGCTCAATATATTTTCATTTATTGTATTTGAGAAAGTATAATTCATTAAAATTACTTCAATATTTTAAAGGCGCAGCTTGTCCTTTAAAGGCGCAGCTTGACCTTGCGCCAAAAAACCCAACCCAACAATTCAATATTTTAAAAGTATTCATTTTATGTAATTTATTATTAAAATGAGTGACATTTTTAGTGGTCTTATAATTGTTCAACATATTTTATTGTGTATAAGTAAAAATACAATTGTACAGTTATTAAATGCTTATGCATTTAGGTTAGAAAAGTTACACGTCTTTTAAATCATAAATAATCATAATATTTAAATAAAATGTACTGGGTTCACTTTTTAAAATGGGTTTTTTGCTTGATAAATTTTAAAAAAAATGATATGAAAATCAATTTTATTTATGTTATTGGTTTAGTTCTATCACTCATTTGTTGACTCTTTCCTGACAGCAATGTATTGGAAATTTGTTAAGGGCAGTGCCAATGATTGATAATTAAGAATTATAAAAATAGATGTTATTCATGTCATTGTTACTGCTTTATTCTTGACTCTTGTTCTATAATATTGAGTTGGGTGCTATTTTAATTATAAGATGCTCAATAAATTATTATAAAAACATTGTTCATATTCATTTAATGTAAACTAGGTTTTTATTATATTTTATTTTCAATTTTTTTAAATTCTTTTTATTATTATATTATGAAAGTGAATATAAAAATAAAAAAGAAATCAAATAATTGGAACTAAAATGTTCAAAATCTGAAATTATGCAAAAGTATTCAATAGATATATAGAAAATTGAAAATCATACCTTAATAACACCAATGTGTATGATTTTACCAAAACCATAAATATAAAAATTTGCTGCATTCTCTCTCAATAGGGTATGTGTAAGATAATTGTGCATAAATATAATATTTATAATCACATTTAAAATTGTATACAAATTACAAAAATTTCAAACTCTTACAATATGTATGCATACTTAAAGAATAATCAGTGGTAGAAAATATAAAAGTTATGTAATGTATTGAGGTAAAAATGAGTGAAGCAACTGTTAATAAAAATATTGTTTTTGTGTCAAGTAAAAAATTAGTGTTTGTTACATTCTTTTAGAAATTTTTAACAGAATAAAATATAAAACAGCTAAAAAAGCACAAACCAGAAAAGATTTTTAAAAAAAATTTAGAAAAGGTTTTTCATAAAAACTAGATTTTTATCTTTTTGTATTGTACATTTAGAATGCAAATGAAAACATTCTCAAAAATGAAAATTAATTACCAGAAAGTTAAGAAAAATATATTGAGAAAAAAATTTAAAAGAAAACTTATCCTCCTTAATTATCAGGGGACAAAGAGAAGCCATTTCATATTTGTGTAAAAATTATATACATTTATATATTTGGCTGGAAATTTCACTATATTTCAAATAAAGTTAATAAAGCATCAAGCTTTTTCTAAATTTGAATTGTAAAAAATAGGTTTAATAAACAATCTAGTTTTATGTAATTTATTTTGTGTTTTCATTAGTATGTAATCATTTATCATGTCCTTTAAATTTTATTTGCTGACAACTTTTTTCATTTTCCAGAAATACCATTCAAAGTTTTCTACATTATATAAAAATAATTTATGTAATATATTTATTTAAATGAAATGAAAATGTATTTAAAAAAGAATCATTCAGTTAAACTAAAGATACTCCATTAAATTTTTAAACTCTAAATAAAATATACATGGGAATCAAGTAACTTTTCTCAGTCTTTAGTTAATTTGAAATATGTCTTACCACATTAAAATAAACTTTGAAATATAAATATTTTCAAAGTGTCAAATGACATGTCAAACAAAGCCCTGATTCAAAAATTGGTTACAAATTAACCCCCCCCCCCTTTTTTAAAAAAAAAAAAAACTTTTGAACTATTAAAAAAATATGATTCCCAAAATTAATTTTTTTATGAGAATGAAGAAAATGTTTTTTTAATATTAGCTACTATGATTTTGTGTATATTTCTCTCTAATTTTATTTTAAATTTTATTTTGTATTTAATATTTCTTTTTTAAATTTCCCTTAAATATTCTTCAGTTATACTATAAAACTTATTTGTTTACTAATTTGTATATTTGAATTTCATTTATTCATTTGTATATAAAATTTTTAGAAGTAAAATGTTTATATATATACATACATATAATTTTTTTTTTCTTACTTCTTTGTGTAAATGTTTTGTTTTGAAGAAATGGGGAAAACATGCATTTCTCGTGTGAAAAAGTCAGCATAATTATGCCTAAAATATTTCTGTAATTTTAATAAATTATACATTGGATAAATTTTTATAATGTTTGGTTAACATTTTACTTCTAATAATTTTTATTTTTCAATGAAGTATATATAAGCTTTTGAATGACTCAATGTGGAACTAAAATTTTTTTACTAAATTGTTTGAAATATATTACATTTTCATATGTTAAATTTAAAAATTAATGAAGCTTGAATGTTAATTTTATTCTTACAACTTTCCATATGAAATGTATATCTTCCATATTGAAACCTATGCATTAAGATTAAATTTCTTTCATTAATTATATTTCTTGTATTAAATACCTCAAAGGCTCTTATATACTTATTAATATTTTATATTCATATTATTAATGTGTTGAATTTAATCATCTTTTTATGATACAATATTTATATTTGTCTTCTATTTATTTTAATTTTATTTGTTAATACACTTCTATAACTGTATCATTTACTTGTTATCCTTAAGATTATGTGTATTAAGTATTGTATACTATTGATATATATATTTTATTACAAAATATTCTATACATTTTCAAAATAATCTGTTTAGTGTTAAGTTTAAATAAACAAATTTCGTAATTGATTAATATTTTAATATAGTTTCAATTGGGATTTTTAATCTTCAGAATATATTATGAACTTATTGACTTTAAAATTTTAATTGTTTAATATTGTGTTGTAATTATTTTCTTGTGTATATTTTTTGATTTAAAAAAGGTAAAACTAGTTTCTTGCTTTATAAATATTTTAGCTAATAAAAATTGAATATTGTTATATCTACTTAATTTCCAATAGCCCAATTAACATTAGTCTAGTGAAAAAACTACTGTAATTTATGAAAAAGGTCTTTTTGAAAGTGTAAAAAACTTTAGAATTCCATGAAAATGCCCTCACTTGCTTAAAGGCTGCAATAAGTGAAATTATGAATGACATTAAAGTTGTAACACATTCACTTATTTTGTGATGCATGACATATTAGCTAAAAAGAAAGTCAAAATGAAATATAGCTAAGAAATGCTTACAACATGTTTAGATTTACAAAAAGATGGAAGTACTTCTATTCAGATACAATAAGAAGTTCATATGCATGATTCCCATATTGTATTATAAGCAATATTTGAAGAACGAAGAGTAAAAGTGAATTAACAAAAAAAGTTTGCTAATTTTTGTAAAAGAAAAGAATTATCACAAATTATATATCATGTTAAGTGTTCAGAAAATAATTCTTTACATTATGAATTAAAAAAAAAAATACCAATCTTGAATTAAATTAAAATTTTATTTAAATAAAAAAAATTATACTACAA
>JAPDSC010107312.1:0-20647 GCA_026290005.1 Latrodectus geometricus
TTAGAACAAATATTTTATAACAGCACAATTTCAAATATTGATTTAATTATATATATATATATATGGATTAAAAACTTTTTTTTGTATTCAAATGATCATAAAAAATATTTTAGTCATGTATAATATTAATTACCTAAGTTTCTTAATTTTAAAACTAGAGCTTTAATCCCATATTTGTTTTTATTGAAAACAATATTTTTCATTCTAATGATATAAAACAATAAGTAATTTTTCTAAAATCTTCAAATACATTTACATTTCTTTAACCAGTTTGTTAAGCGCATGGGATGCACTATCAGTCCATAATTTGAAAGTAAAAGAGCCTGAGAAGCCATCTATATTTATATTCAGATACTCTTTCTGTAACTTTTTGTGCGACTTTCCTCTTGGGATGATCAGTGTTGTTTTTCACCAGTATTTTCTTTCTTGTTTTGAAGATACCATTTTATGAAATTCAAAACGTCTTAGAAAGATTCTATGCAATCAGGATTGCTTCTGAATTTCTTCTGTAATTAGGTCCATTTCGTGTTACAGATCTTTACACTTAATTTCTAAACAGTGGTGTACAAATGTTTATCAACACAATTTAGTAGAATATTAATGGAATTCTAAAAAAATCTGTTAGATAAAGTCAACTTTTCTACAGAAGATATTGCATCAATACAGTAAGGACGAACCAAATGAATAAATATACAGTTATCAGGGCAAAAATATTGAGTTTGAACAAAATGATAAAGATATTGAAAAATTTAGGAAAAAACACTTTTGACAGTAAAAATAGACCAGCTGAAAATCATAATTAAAAAAAAATAACATCTCAAAACTTGGCCAATCTTAAAACTCATAAGAAAAAAACAAAAAATACTTCAATTTAGTATTCAATAAAAAAAGAAGTATAAACATAATAAATGCAATGTCTGCATCATATTCTGTAGCTCAAAGAACCATTGTGTTTTGTGCCAAATATCAAAAGATAATAAAAAAAATACTGTCTTGTAGAAAAGGCAATAATTTTATTTAAAATAACTTTTTTGTGTTTGTCAAAAGTGTATGGCTATTCAGAATATTTATTACATATTTGTGCTGTAATAATTTATATAAGTTGTATCATAAACATTAAAAATACTTTCTTACAATTTGATTTGTAGTTTCATAATAGAATAATGTAATAATTGCTTATACTGATATATTGTTTTTTTAATTTAAATCTCATTTTAGATAAAAAATTTATTGGAGTAAAACAGTTCAGGATCAGAAATGCACCATCTTCCATGTTAATTTCATTTTATTATCATGATAATGTAAAATTACTGTGATTGAATATTTATAATATAAAAGCTCTTAAATTTGCAATATATTCAATGATATGAAATACTTTTAGTTAAAGTTTATAAATGTATGAAGTTTGTAAACAGTTTATTTCTAACATTATATATTTTTAAATTTTTCAGTTGTTAAAGATGTAGTTTATATCAATTACAAACCAAATACCACATAAAAATTTTATTGTTTAACTTAGCTTATTCATATTTATGTTTATTAACATTTATGGCTTGAATATTTTATTAATGATTGAAATAATTTTTCATAAAAACATTTTCTTAATTGCATTACATAATATTTGCTATAAGTTTTATTAATTCAAAAATAGAGAAGAATAATTAATGATAAATCTATACTTATCAGTTTAATAAAACTAATTTTAGCTAGTCAGATGATAATTACAAATTTGTATTTATTAATGAGTATGGAACTTAAGGACTTCTCCTTAAAGAAATTTATTGTTATACAATAACACTTAATACAGTAATTATTATCCATTGTAATTGGCTAATATGTTATAACACTTTTGTTCATCTTGCTAATTTTATGAACTGTAATATATTCAATAGAAAATAAATACAATTAAACACAATGTGGATCATTTTACGATGCAATTTCGTGATACATTTCTAAAGTTTTACTACTGATGTTATGATAATTTAAGTACTTCTATCTAAAGTATAAAATATTTATCAAAATTAAACACTAGTTCCATTATAGTTTTCTCCAATGTTTTTAAATATAAACAATGTTTGGGCTCATTACTACCTGTTGAATGTTTCGTGTTCTTAAAAATGATAATTCTCAGTTTTTAACTAAATGACTGAATAATAACGAGATATTGAAGAGCAATTTTTACAAATGTTTATTCATTATGATCAGTTGTTTTGACTTATCTAGATCTCTGTTTATGCCACATAAATAGATTTCATCATGATGTTATATATCTGCAATTAAATCCAAAATTGTAATGATTGAAAAAAAGTTCATGCTCAGCAGTTTTTATAATACATGGATATAATTACAAATTCCTGTAAATTTATAATTAAAAATTCCTATAAATACATTTATAAAAATCTTTCTGAATCTATAAAATGATGTTCAAAAATGATTATTATCGAATTTATCTTTTATTTGTATATTTTTTTATTCATAAAATGTTAAATCCAGCACTATAAAAACATAAAATTGAATTTATTTATATGTATTTCAATTCAAAAAGCAATCGAAGTTTTTAGACAACATTATAGAAGTTTAAAAGCATTAATGCTTTCGTTGTGCTAGAATTTAAGATTGATCTGTTATTAACTTTCAGATTATTTTTGAGGAATACGTTCTTTTATTTTTTTTTTAATTTAAAATTTATTTTTCATTGAAAATCTTAAGAAAATAAAAGTTGTCTATCTGAATGTGCATATAATCCAAAGTACTAAAAATGTTTTATTTAATTTACATTGAAGAAATTATCAAATAAAATTTTTTGCCCTGATGGTTTAAAAATTTATATACAGGAGGAAAAAGATAAAAATCGCTATAATTCTAAGTAGAAATATGTAAGGTTGTGCATCATTAATATTCTCTAAAAAATGTACTAAAGAATATATTTCAGAAACAAAATGATAAAATAAATACTTACAACTGTATTTATTTGCTTGTTATGTATGACATATATAAAAGAACATCTTTTCTTTTCATGCTTTTATAATTGTTTTAGAATTAAAGATTAATCAAGTGACATTTGATAAAAATAAGGATATTTAATTCTTATTTTTATCATTTTTTTAATATTTTTTACGAGCTTTTTTTATAATTACTTCCAATCACTATTGCATAATTTTTAATCTGGTGCATATATATCAAGAACAGGATTTAAATTCTAAGAAAAACTTTCATGAATATTATTTGTAAAGCAATTCTATTCCTAAATTAGTCAATATATATTTAATTATGATCAGTACGAGAAAAAATATTTTTTGCCAAGATTTGCCTTGACATGCACATAAATCTTGCGTTTTGAAAGTTAGTTTGCAATGCTACATCACTTATATTTTAACTTATCAACTGAATTTATTTAAAAGTTTAAATGCATTTATGCATGTTTTATAACACAATTTAATACTGAGTTACAAAAAATTAAAATAATTTTACATATTTTGTAAAACTACATAACTAAAATATTTCATAAAATCCAATTTATCTAATTAATTTGCTATCCTAATTTCAAAAATATTAAAAATAACATTATACATTAAACTATGGATTTCTTATTTAAGACGAATATCACTAATGAATCATCACTTTGAAATATTAAATAGCATTTGAAGGACAGTAATTTATTTTTTCAAAACTATTCCTAATATTATTTTTCCTTCTTATTTTTATGAACATTAATATGCTTAAAATCACTTATGTTATATTGATGACAAGAACACTGTAAAGATAATGACACATTAAGAGTGCTTCTTAGACAAATCCAGTGTTATAATTCTTTCTCAGTTATAAAATGAATTATCCCAACTTTCGCGCTAGATGTGATTAAGTGACAAGGTACCATGGAAATTCGAAATCTGTACTGGGACAGTTTTGACGAATCGTCCGCTAATCTAGTAGCCTGTGCAGAACTGCAAGCCAGGATCAGCAGTGGGTTTAATTTAAAGGGTGTCTAGAGTTATGTGCTTTGGTCGAGAATAGATCGAGCTGCCTGATAAATTAATTTCAAAGTTATGACCATGTTGCCGTTGATCGAACAAATTTATGGTGTGTTAAGCAGGTTTCATCAAGCATTAATTCTTATTTCGAGGCTTGGAAAATACATTACGAAATGTTTAATTCCTTCAATAAATCAATATGGATTAGGATTAATCATTGATAACATGCATAAATCCCTAAAGAATGCTTACATGGATCTATATACATGTTGTGGAATTTTGAAATAAAACCACATTTGTAGCTGATTGAAAAGAGAAATTCGAGAATATACAATGGTACATAAATGTTTTTAGACTATTACTGAAATAACAAATAATTATTAGCTGTTATAAACTAAGGATAACAGTTTACTATTTTAACAAAATTTCCAGCAAAATTTATGGAATCAATTTAAAATTAGTGAATTGAGATATATATAAAAAAAACTCTAACTATTCATGGGATTAAAACAATATCATCTAGCAGTGAAAATTTATTAAAATATTTACAAGAACATAAGAATCACAAGAGCAGTTACGAAATTATAAAAATGATGGAGCACAAAAATTAGCATTAAATTGCTGAACATAAAACTTTAGCCACTCAGTCCATAGCCGCTGTGGATCCACTACTAGTTTTCTATTACTATTGCCATTTGATGATTACTAAATTCATGTTGCTAATTTGTTACCTAGTATTATTCTCTTATAAAATGAATTTTATCAAAACAGCAGTATTTTAAAAATACATTTTTTTCAAATTGGAAATAATTTCATTTGAATTTTATATTTTTACAATTTTTACACTTTTAAATTTTATACAATTACAAAAAAGTTATTTTGTATTTACCACGCTGTAAATGTATGTTCCTAAATTTAAGATATGATGAATTAAAAATTTAAAAATTAAAATGAAAAGTAAATCCATTATTTTCACTTTTTATTTTAAGTAAATCAATGAACAATAAACTAATTATTAGTTTAATAAAAATCATTTATATACAAAGAATACTACTAATATATAATTTTATTTAGGGAACACAATTTTGTGCTTATAAGTTAACAGAATTTATAAAAGTTTTTTTTTTTATTATAAACTCTTAAATCCATATAATACAAAGATTTAAGTCTTCTTTTACATTGTAGTTACTTTAATTATATCAATATTATAAAAGTGCTTTAAGTTTAATTAAATGAAAAGTTTTCTGACATAAGTATGAAATAAAATGTATAAATATTCATTTATAAAATAAATACTCAAAATGACAAATATATTCAATAGATTTTAAATAATTTAAAACTGTGATTACTCTAATACGTATGTACTTGAAATAATGAGAGTTCAATCATGCATAATTTTATATAATCCTATAAAGTTTATACAAATGATATGATTATAAAAAAAATTCTACAAAAGATAAACGAAAAATTTGGACAAGAAATAAAGCAGGAGACCAGAATTTTCTTTAATGTTATCCGACTAAGAGAATTATTTTCATGCAATTTTGATCATTATCCGTTGTATGCATTTTATTACTTTAAAGATTTTTGAAAAAAAATTACATAATTCTTTACTCATTATTTAAAATATAGCTTTAATATTGGCCTGAATCTTTCAAAATGTTTTGCTATATGAACCATTTTCTCTTATCTTTGTGAGTTTGCCTGAACTATGTATATTTTACATTACCTGAAAGAATTCAAGACTAAAACCACAATAATAGTAGTGACCATTATTTTATATTTAAAAGTGCAATTATGATAAGCAACTCGTTAAAAGCACTATTAAGTGAAGAGAAAAACGATTAAATTATTAATATGTCATATTTAATATGTAATAAATTTCTCTTAATGATCTAGTATTAGTCATACTGTATTTGTAAAATAAATTGCTCCTATCTCATTTAAGATGGATACAAGAATGGGCGTAAGTCTTTATTTCATTGACATCAAAGTAACAAATTATTAATTTTTAAACTTATTTATTAATTCAAAAAATTGTAAGCACATTAAATAGTGTCAATTGATATTTAAAGCAATATGAAGAATATATATCAAGAAAATACAAACAAATGTTATTATATTACAATTTAACAAAAATTAGAATAATAATATAATCATAAATATAACATATTATATTAGAAAGATAGGAACAATAAAAAGTTCTGTAGACTTACTGTATCAAAAATAAGGAAAATTTAAGTGTCTTAAGTAGATATAATGTTAAACATTATAAACTTGACAATTCATAATTTTACTCTTTTTTCTCCTAAACATTAACAATTTGATATTTTACTGGCACTGCGTGACTTATGAAAAAAAATTCATTTTATTTTTGTTACAGATATATACACATTTGATACCAATTTTGATCGATTTTTAAGAATAAACACATAATTCAAATGTAAAAGAATATTTAAATTTAGTTTCCAAACACAACATGTACTTTTTAATTACATTCATTATTTTTCTCCAAAAATAAATTTCAGTGTATAAAAATATTATATTTTTAAAACTTATTAGATTTATATAGTTATAATCTTAACATGAAATGTCGTTATTTTTATTGCAACTTTTTATTCAGTGAAAATCTCAATCCCTTATTGTGTTTTTTTTTTCTTTTTTTTTTGTAATTTAAGAACTCAAACGATATTGACAATATTAATTCCAACTTTCATTCCTTTCTTTTCCATGTGAATTCTAGTCTATTCTTCTTATTTTACTTTTCAAAAATGTTCAAAAGTCTAGCTTTACAATTATGAAGTTTCATTTTTGCGGACGAAGCACGTTCGATTTGCTCATTTCTCTTCCTTTAAAACCTTTTCTGCTTTCGATTGAGGTTTTTTAAAAACTGAAACTCTTATTTTTCCAATTCTTTTTTTTCTGCTTACATGTAGTTTTCTTTGAATATCTTTGTGAAGATATACCTATTGTTAAAAGTAAATATATGCATTCTTATTATAGGATTTATATTTTATTTTTAAAATTGTAAGTTCTATAATATGTTAATCTATTTAAAAATATATTTTAATATTAAAAATTATAAATATATGCAACTTTAATTCATTTGTATCAATTTATATCAAAGTTTTTGTCTTAAAATTTACAGTTACGCAACATAAAATATTATTATAACATAAATCAATTTAAAAATAAAAATAGAGCATCGAATTTAATATTTATTAGGAATGTCAATTACACTTACTTTTTTGAAAATCATAAATGCTTTTCGATATCTACCAGTGACTATAAGATTTCAAACTGCTGTCAAATCAAACTTCATGTGATTTATTCGTTAAATGTGTTATAGTATGTATTAAGAAAATATATGCCAAATAATCTTCGAATTTTATCATAACATTATTAACATTACACTTTAAAAGTGATATATTTATTGCTAAAATCCCTAACATTTTTATCATATTAAATACATTTATAAGCAGATAATTACATAAACACATTTATGTAATAAAATATAAATTACTCTAACATATATATCAAAATAAATATTTTTCTTAATTATTAAGTTTAATTACTTTGCATAATGTATTTAAAATCAAGCAAAGAAATAAATTAATTTGTACACATTATACTATTTGTTCGTGTAAGTTTAACATTTCAATAAGTGAGCATCCCACATTTTCTAAGATTGAACTTTGTATCTTGTAATAAATTTCTGGATATTAAGAGTACGGTATTATGATATAGATATAAGTACTTCACATCATAAACAGTATTACATATGGGATTCCGTACATAGCATCTATTTGTATATTTCAATAAAATATGCCAAGTCCAGTCTAGGAATTTGGGGAAAAGACCTGACACTAGCGTACCAACTGTGGAAAAGCCCAAATTACATAATAATTTGAGGGTAACCGAGGCTCGGAGAATGAGGAGAAATGCAGTTAATTAAGTTGCGTAGACGTTATCATTTGTATGTCTCATTTAACCTCCGGCATTCCGCCCGGAAAACTGATGTCCGGAAGGGAAAAAGGGGAGGGACGGGATATTCTAGTTTCATGTTGCACACGCACCAATGGTCTAGTTTCATACCTAGTTGGAATGCCTGTTGAATTCAACTCCATCGGAGCAATTATTATAATGACGTACATTTTGTGTTAGCCATTCATGAAATATTTGTCAAAGTAGAATAAAAGTATGATAAAAGAAAAAATCCAGAAAAATTGATGAAGAAACAAATTGCGTTTATTTATTGAGGCATAAAAATATAACTCAAATCTGATTATATACATAAGGAAAATTTTCTGGTGATTATTTTTTGTGAATTAATTTTTTTGCCATTTTATTGAGAAGGCAGAGCTAAAGCTTGAATTTCGTTATAAAAAATGAAGAACTATAATAAAATGACGTAATTTTAATTACATTGCTAAGTAACTAGTAACATAGGCAAAATATTTTATGCTTTATTTACTAAAAATTACAAATAAACCTTGATTCAATAGAAAAAAAACTATGTATTGAATGTCTATTTTGCACATTATTCAATTTTAAATTAGAAATTTAAGTTTAAATTTTTTCATAGTAAATAAAATATAATAATAGAACTTTGGCACTTTAAAATAGCAAATCAAGAGAAAATTAATCAAGGAATAAAAATTGCTGAAGAATGCTTTCGTACTTGGAAAAAACGTCAGTTTAAGATGCCTTACAAGCATCAATAACTTAAAACTTAATTTCTAATTCAGCCTGATTTTCAACAATTCTTTATAATTAAATGTAAAATCTTAGAAGTAAAATATCCAATTTATGAAGTAAAACATTAATATCACATGTTATTTTATTTGTTTAATTATAAAAAACTGTATTTATTTAAGTATTTTTTATTGCTCTTTCATTAAAAATGAGCCTTTTATGCTGCAACTCAGCCTACACAAACTGCTAAGCCACTGCTGATTAAGCCAGTTTTGGGTTGGCCACGGGAACCTGCTTATAGTTGCTTGCTCAGGATACTACACCCACGAGTGAGAAAAAATAAACCCGACCAGAGTAGGATGATAAGTAGTGGATCAACAGATTTTGTTCATTGGTACCTCTGATTTTAAAATCACAGCAAAATTACAAAATGGATCAAATAAATAATAAAAACTTGTAAAGTGAAAAAAAATATTAAAAACATTATGCAAATTTATTTTCGAATGTAAGTAAATAAATTGCAGATACTTTCTTATTTTTAATATCACCACCTAAAAATGATATAGTTATATATAAATATTTTTTGTTTTATTTTCTGAGTTTTAATTGCAAAGCTATAAAAAATATATAACTAAATATTCAATTTCTATTTGTAAGCAATAGCACAACAAAAACCATGTGCACAACAAAACCCATGCACAACAAAACTATATTAAATATATAATATTTTATAATTTTTCTCAATTTCTTGTTTCATTGAGTAATTTGGCAATTAATGGGTTGTTTGGAATAAAATATTTAAAAATTTTTTAATTAATACTTTAATTTAATTTAATTTAATTATTAATTAATAAATAATTTAATTAATGTATTAAACATTAATTAATAATTTAATTAATGTATTAAATAAAATATTTTTTAATTAATACATTAATTTAACAAGCAAAAATATTATGTGCGTTCTTTATAATTCTGTAAAATAATCATTAGTGTAATAAAATAAAATTAATTGGAATTTTTATAGTTTCAAGTTTAAATTTTAGCAATAAATTTATATTTATTTATACAATAGTTATTAAATAGCAAATTTATAAATGAAGCAATAAAGCTATGTAAGACAAAAAAGAAGTATAGAATAAAAAGCATAGTAAGAAATATAGAGTATAAAATTTATTGTTATAAAAATAAGCTGTATAATTTTTTACCGGTATATCATCAATGATACCGACTCTTTTATTGATGGAGCCGACGAGGACAAATAGCGGCTGGACGCTACTGGCAAATGCGGCTGCCAGAAGCGGTCCGATTAATGTACCTACATGTTTATGTTTGCTAGAAAAATTCTCTATCAAGCATTTGCTCTATTGAGCATTCAATGTGTATTATAAATTTACATTTTGAAACAAGATTTTTGCTTTTCCCATTTATTACTAAACACTATTCTTTAAATTTTTGTTCCATGAATATTTATTACACTAAAATAAAAGGCATATAATTTTAGAAAGGGATTAAAATGATTATTCAAATGAAAATTTCACTTTTTTCTTCATTAATTATTTGCAATTTAGGCGAAGCAAGTTATTAAAATACAAATATTGTTTATAATGTAATTATATTTTTACAAACATCATGTGCAATGACTTCAAAAAAAAAAAAAAAAAAAAAAAAGAAAAAAAAAAAAAAGAAAGATTACAAAGTTTTCAAAATCATTAAGTCAGTTTCGAAATTATTTATCTTTAAATTACAAAGTTCTTGAAGTAATTATTAGTCGTAAGAGCTTTTTGTGATTCCTAAATTTGTTCATTTCGTATGTAAAAAAAAATTAATGTTTTTGCTAAATACATTTATTTTATTTAAAAAATGATGGAATCGAATTTTACGTATTTTATCACATAAATATTTTAACGATATAATTAAAAATTATAAATAATAACTTTAATAATTCAAAATATCTAGATTTAATAAATTTGATACATTTAAAAAGTATACTTTAATTTAAGTAACAGACATGTATGTGATATTTGAACTGTAAAAGAGATTTAAACATTTTGTTTCTACTAATCTATGATTTTCCTAGTATGGTGTCTTCGTAATTACAACCATTTAAAAAACTAAGTTTTGAGAAAAAACGAGTGATCGAGTTTAATTAAATTATCTAAAGTTAGACATTTCTCACACACAAAACCAATAACAAGATGGACATTTTGAAGTTTTCAATATTAATTTTTCTCAATACATATTGTTTTATCATTAAAGGAGTTTAATGAAATATTGATGATATATTTCTTGAAACTTTTTTGGTTGTGTTTTAATGCAAAACACTATTTGCGAATAACTATTATTGTTTTTTAAAGATATGAACAATCCTTAAAATTGTTTAACTTTTGAAGTACTAAAATACATTTTCATTTCAAATTCAAAATATTTAATGAAATAATAATTTTAATGTTCTTATTTTTTACATTTATTTATAGGAACAATTTTCTTGATAATTAGAAAACTGAGGAAATATTACTAAATTATTATGCACTTTTCTTATAGAAATTACTAATATACCATCACTATATACATTGTAGTGCATTTATTATTTGATTTTTGACATTTTAGCACATATACACAATTTCTCACTTCTGTTCTGATTAAAATATATCTATTTGTAAAAGTTATTAATAACTAATTAAGACAGTGCTAGTTTTCGGGAAGAAAATTATCTTCCAAACTAAGTCAAATTTTCAAGAAGTGAAAACAAAGCCAACCTTAAGAGGAAGGTATCATATTGCAACATCTGCAAATATGTGACTGCCCATCAAAAATATGATGGATTACCCAAAGAGTTTCAAGGGAATTGTTGTTTTCGTTATCAGTGCAAGAGAATTTCGATCACTCTTCCAAAATTCAGCTAACGCGTTATTTCTTCCTTAAGTAAATATTTAGTACTCATTTTCTCGGAAAATCCACTTGATAATTAAAGAGAAATTTTCTATTATCTAATGGAATTTCTGTTTACTTGACATTTATCGAAACGAAAATTTATGATTGTAAATTTCTTCATTTAATGAAATAAAAAAACTGCTGAAGCTTAAATTTATAATGTTCATTCATCAATATATATATATATATATATATATATATATATATATATATATATATATTGCACAAAACATTTTCATAATAAAAAAAAATCTATTATACATTTGTAAGGACGCTTATAGTTATTTATGAGCATATTAAAAATGATATTTTAATTGTTATTACATTTTCAAGTTATATTATGTATGTAATTAATTATTAAAATCAAATACTCATGAACAATTGTTTTCATGTTTACATTTTTTCTATTAGTTTACGCCAATTCATAATTATGTGATACATCAAGTATGTTGGTTTGCAATACATAATGTTAAACGTTTAAAATAATTATCAAATAACTCATTGTAATTTTAAAATTTAAATTTATGAATTGAATTACTATTTCAGTTAGAATCTGATTTTTACTACGATATTAAAAATGTTTGTTAATCAATTGTTTATTTAAAATAATAAGTGATTACTGAAGATAATGATTTTAAGGATGAGATTAAATTGAACTGGATCTAGAGGTTCAGTCTTTTCATATAAAATTTATAATATGTAGAATATAACTGTTTCAATGTGTGTGTTTGTGTATCCGATATACATGATAGTTCAAAAACTCTAAAATATTTTAAATTTATTAATAAAATATCTTAATTAACCTCATGTTTATAAAATATTCTATACAAATCATAGGTCTTATTATTAATTATAAAAAATGTGTTCTGTAAATATTCTTTTTATCATTAGATGTTTTTTATAAAGAGAGAGTCGTTAAAATGTTAAAATAATTCATTTATAATATAAATTTGACTAAGAAATTTTACATACTTATTAATGATCGTATAAACATGATTTTTTCTTGAAACAAATATTTTAAATTAATGCTGTTCTTTTCCTCTTAACTCTTGTGTCTAACATACTTCTTCAAAGATTAACTATGATAATCATAATATTTAATAAATATTTATTATCATAATAAAAATCGTTTAATATAGATTTTCCAGCATTATACTATAAAGGACTATTTTCATGCTATCATAAACCAATCTTCTACAAAATTATGAAAGAAAACTATTTGCATCATACATTCCATGTTTTTATCAAAAATGTTTAGTTCTGCAGATCATACATTATCAAAATTTTTTATGCCTTTTGAACATGTCTCACATAAAAAAAACATTATGAACAAAATTTTATATAATATTATGTAAAATGTTAACTATTTATTGCAAAATATTGAAAACTGTAAGTTATTGTAAGATATTTAAAAATATTATATTTACATATTTTATTTTTATAAAACTTCCACATGAAAAAGTAAATTAACTACAAAAGTAAAATTTGTTTGAAAAGTAGGAAAAATCTTCGAATATATTTATAAATTATTTTTATCTTTTATGTACGATTGCAATTCTTTTTTTTTCAGAAAAAATATGTAAAAAAGTAAAATAGCATTCTTTTAAACTTATTACTACCCCAGGAAAAATTCCCAGTCCATCCATGAAATTGATTTTCTTTTCGTTGTGCATAAGAATACACTACATTATATAACTTTAATCTAAATTTCTTTCCCTTCTGTAAAGATATGCAAACCTTTATTTTCCTAAAAGTATGCGCATTTCAACATTTTCTTTAAATGTATGGTAAGTGTCTTTTGTTTCATATTCCACACCTCACGAATTCTTATAACAACAGTCTTTATATAAATTGCATTAACAACTATGTCATTTTCATTAATAAAATGAAGTCAATAAATGATCTGTAGTTGTAAATGTGATTTCATTAAAATGAAATCAATGATCAGAAATATGCACTTTCTGACATATTGCCTAATAATATTATACTTACTTGTCAATCTTCTTTGAAGTTAATCACTGTAAGAAAATTTTTTACAATAATTTTCTTAAAAAATTATGTATTAATAGCGTTTTTCGAAATAAAACTCAGATTCATTTTAGAAGAAAATGACAGTTTTTTTTTCTATACTAATTTCCAAAATCGTCATCTTATCTTGCAAAAATTTTCTAAAGTGGTATCTAGTTTGTAGTTTATTTAAATAATATGAAAATATTTTCTGGTCTCATATTTCATTTAATTTCATGAAATCAAAATAAAGTCAATGTCCCTGATCATTATTATATCATTAAACTAGGTTAAAGTTTAATGAAATGATAATCTCCTCCTGATATTTTGCTTACCTAAAAAATTATTGTAAATAATTTTTTACCTGATTAATTCTCTAAATCTTGTTAAATTCAAATTTTCCTATTTCTGATATGTGGCCCAGAATGTTTATTTAGAAATAACTCAAATTTTTATGAGAATGTTTACTCTCATTATTCAGACTCATTTTTACATTTTCATAGTAAATTTAGGAAGCTTAAATAAATAATATAACATTGAACAATGCTTTTTCTCATATTAAATATTTCCTTCAAATTCAATTTTAAATCAATAGAACGTCATAATAGAACAGACAATCAAAGTTTAAGGACCTGTTTCAAAGTATCAAGATATTTTTTCATCAAGCCAACACTACGTTTTTATCATTTATGGAGATACTTATAAGAGAAAATAAATTCTCTCATAGATAAAAATCTATTTCAAATGGCCTTTCTTTTCTAGGGGATATGTCAACTTTTTCATGAAATGAAAAGAAAAGGAAATTAGTAAAGAAAAATAATTTAAAGAAATAAAAAGTGTATTTTTCTTTAATTATTGACAATAAACCCTCACAAATGCTTATTTCATGTCATGAAAATTTAATATATGATGTTATACAGGAAACAAATGGTGAAAAAATGTTGAAAATTTGCAATTTTGAACGTCACATATTTTATGCATAAACGGTTTCTTAAAGACAAATATGTGTTCGAACTGTTTGCCTAAGAAGTCATTAATTGAAAGGCAGTGTTAATGCATAACCATGGGATATAAATATAATATGTAGTAATAAAACACAATTTAATTGACATTGAGAATATATTACCTTGATATGATAAATATAAAAATCACATCAGATTTATTCAGAAAAGCCAATGTATAATTCAAAGAATTATGTTAATATGTCTTTTTAACATTTAATATGTCATTTTATCATTCTCTAATTCTCTTACTAGAACTTATAAAAATAATAAATTTATTCAGTGATGTGTGGTTCCTTTATGTTGTTTTATAAACAATGGTTTAAATGTTCCAAAAATTCTTTTTGAACATCGAATTATTATATCTCATAAAATGGATTTTCGAAATCAGTCACATACATTACGAATTATTAAAGCTTATAATATATATAATAACAATAAAAAGTAACAAATATTAAGAAATGTTAAGTTATAATGTCTGACTGGGTTAAATTAGCATGCTATGAATCTAAAATTAATTATTGTTTTAATAATTAGCTAAGGGTAAAATTCTTTGTTAACTTATATATGTTTTGAAATTTATTTCCAAATTCTATTAAAGTGTGACTGATTATTTTAATAGTAACATACAGAGATTAATGATACTAAATGTCTTAACAAATTAAATGGAGTTTAAAATTTATGGTACACTAAGTAGACCGAACTAAAATAAAACAAGCATTGAAAATTACGCTTCGTCACACAACTCTTGATATGACTGCAATATGCTTTCTAGTGCAATAGAAACATATTTTAATCTTTAATTCTAACATTTATTTCGGAAAATCAACTCCAAATCCCAACACATTATCACATTCACACGGAACATTTGCTTTTAAAATAAGCGACACTAGGATGTTTTATATTTATGAGAACATTTCTGCGATATTCCAGGACTTGTAAAATAAATTCTCTCATTGCAGTATAAAACCAAAATCCTTATGCGATGCAATAAAATAATAGAAAATAAGGTTATGATGCGGAAACAAGATTATAATTGGAAAAAGAAGGAAATGCTATAATTTGGAGCATCTGTGTTCACGTAAAATGCCATAACATAATTCACTTCCATAACAAATGTCAACCCAAAGTTTAGAGGATGGGTGGGGGAGAGTTGGAAAAATAAAGTAATTAAATCGCTGACATGCAAATCTAACTCTCTGTTATGCGTGATGAATTAGAAAAGTTCTCATATTTATTTTAGATTAGGGATAAACATTGGGAAGTTTTTGCTTCTATGTTAAGTCATTTTTCTCTGAGCTCTTCTAGTAACAATTTATGAGAGTGGATGCAACGACTGTTGTTTTGTTTTTAGATTTAGATGCAAGATTTTCATTTTGAAATCGATTTGGGAAAGGGTTAGCTTATTTTCAGTATTGCTGTTCATCGTTTAAAATAGTCTAAGTGAACTAGTATTTGGGATAAAGTATTGTTTTCGCAAAAAGTTAATTTAGAGTTGCTTGTATTTGACCAAATCAATAAACAAAAAGAAAATTATTATGTTTTTGAACTCAATTTGATCCGTTATAAAATTATAATAAAAATAATACTTATAACTTTGAACAAAACAATATTTCTATTTAAAAGTACAGTTTTAAGTTTATTTTCAAACTACTTAATATATCATAGATGATTGCGAATTTATGTTGATGTGCAAGAACTATGATATTATCTTCTTCTTTCAAAATTATATTTGGAATTTACCAAAACCATAAGAACTTAGCTTATAAAATATTTATGATATAAATATTAGGTTGGGGCAAAAGTTATCCATTATTTTTAGGTAGACGTCTGTAGTGATAGATAGCTCGTCAGGTATATATCAAACAATTTCAAATTTATGCTCGTTGGAAAGGTGACATTTGACACTAAAATATCCTCTTGCGATTTTTTGTTTGATTAATTCAGATACGAGTACAAGGTTTTAAAAATAGAAGGCAACAAACAGAAAATTCGATACATTTTCGTTTTTCTCTTGTAACGGCAGAAAATTGTGAAAGGTATTTATTGTCCTATATAAGACTGTAACAACCAGTTACGTACAATTTTTGTTTCGTCAATTCCGTTCTGGTATTTTTGATGTTAGAGATGCACATCGCATGTGGATACAGCATCGTCGAAAACGTCTATAAAATATGAAAAATGATCGAAGTTAACAGCATGTCAGCAGTCGTAAATCGCAAGACCTAAAAATCTACATGAAAGATGTTTTAAACATTTTTACAAAGCGAATCCAAAAGAAGTTACATAAATTTCACGTAAAAATAATGGATTTCTTTTTAACCAACCTAATATAATTATGGAAAAGTCCTTTAATGTACAGTTATATGGTAATTGCATGAATATAAATAAAACCTTGAATATCATTTACGAATAAATTCCATCTCTTGTTAAGTATATTTTGATTTTCAATGTATTATATCACGTTTAAATCTAACCATGTTTATATTACGTATACAATTGAAATAATTTTATTAACAGAATAAATTGGATATTCATATATAAAATATAAGGTACTTATTTTCTTATTTTATTGCGTAATTCACTTAATCTGTCTGAATTTATTAAAAAGAAAATATGCGTACTTCCAGAATAAAAAATATGCGTAACAATTGAAAGAAATTTTGAAAATACGTAATTGACATTCATATAAATTACTTTCGATATTGACATAAATGAAAATGAGTTATGAAATAAAATATTAAAAGAAACATTTGAGGTGTTTTAACAAGAATGCGTTGTAAAATTATATTTGCATTTTTTATCACACAAAATACATTTTTCATACTAGACTAATGATGTGTGTTTATATGAGTTTTTATACATTCCCTTTCACGGTAATTTTTGACTGTCAGTATTTTCTTGTAAGATCTAATTTATTAATTAATATAAATTAAATAGCTGGATGTTGTAATTACTTTAACATATGAATGAATAATGAAACGAAATTGATAATCTAGTTATCAATTGTTATAGTGTATCGTGATCATTTATACAAACATATATATATATATATATATATATATATATATATATGCTGAATTATTTAAATTATATTGGAAACATTAACTTTGTTAATTATATAAATGATTTACAAAAAAAATTACATTATATAATATATTTTGTTATAAATATTATTTTCATTTTATAATCAATTAGTGTACACATTTATCGGATGTAATTGTATGGATATAAGAAAAATGCAAGCATAGATCAATTCCATATCTTTTGTAGATCAATTCCATAACTTTTAAAATGTATTTTTATTTTCAAACTATTATATCAATCAACTATTAACAGTTTTGATTTCCCATATTAAGTTATTTTTAATTTATCTTCATATAAAATTCAATATTTATTACCATAGCATTACTTTATCTGTATTGACATGAAATTTTCTTTTGTATTTATATATATCAAACCCATGCTATCAAATATATTCGCTATTTTGCGTAAATACAAACAGTTTTACTTAAAGAAATATTTTTAAAAAATGAAATTATATATTGACTATTTTTATTAAGATGATAAAAAGTAGGGTAATCATGACTGTAAACAATATAATCGTAAGTTATAAAATATTCATATTGATTTATAAACTGTGCAGTGAAACAAACAAATATTTCAGTAAATATTTTAGAAATATAGCTAATGGCAGTTGAGTTTCATTTAATTACTACAATTCAAATATTTCGGTTCTTTACACAATTTTTGTTAAGAGGTGTAATTTGAGTTATGAATATTTAGTTAATACGAATGTAGTTGCATTCTAAAAACTTGAGCTTCAGAGAAATTTTGGAAAGTCTGAAATTCTGAATACTTCTATGAATTTAATTTTATTATAAAATTTGTGTGAAATCATATATTTTGATTTTAAAAAAACTTTTTGTCAGTCACAATGATAAGTTTGTAAAAATTTATATTTTACAATAAATATTCCAAATAGTATTTTTTAATGCAGAAATCGTTATCCTTCTAAACTTTATTAAAATCAAAGTTATTTTTAGTTAGCTTTGTTATAAACACTATATCATCAATTTATATTTTTAAAAATATTTTTCTAATTTAAACTATTTAATTATTTTTTAGATTAGAATCATTTTTAAAAATTTTAACAAATATTTAGCAATATCTTTTTGTTAAAATGTACAATATTTTACAGCAATTGCTACTGAAAAATATCTAGTTTTCAGTGATTGAAAAAATGTGATACTATTTTACTGAATTTATAAAAGAAACTTATTTATTTTTCTGACTTGAGAAAAATTTTACATATTTGAAATTTTCATATGCATTTCCAGCATTTTTTTTAATGTTATAACGATTATTACCTTTAGATTTACGATAAATGTACTTCTTCAAAAGAGTTTTCAGAAAATGCAGTATGTGGCACAATATATAATGCAGTTGCTCAATGAGGTATATGTTATGCCACACCTTCTAAAATTACTATCGAACTAGTTACTACTGCAGATAAATGCAAATATCTTATAAACATGAATACAATATTTCATAATTGAGAATATAACATTCTCAAACGTGAAACAGGAAATAATTTGATTGTTTGAAATGACTATGAGGAAGAAAATTCATTATAAAATTATTCAACAGAAATTATGCAAAATTAAATGTATATTGGCTTTTTGCATAGTCACATTCAAACATCATTAATTTTCAAAGTTTTTATATTTCCATAAAATACTCATATAAGAAAATATTCCATCAGTAATTTTTCCCATCCATAGACTTGATCACAAACCAAGTTTGTCAAAAATTCCATTCTAAGTTTCTAAGTAAAAATATTTTGAAATTGCGAAACTTCTTAATTTGAAAATAGAAACAAATTTATTGTTGAATTATGTTTTAAATTAACCTCTACCTAATTACTGATGCTTTCGCTCGTACACATATATTTAAATGAAATCACTCATTTACTTATTTTCAGAGGTTAGCATTCTCCATAAAAAATATATTACTTTATTTTTTGATCTTACCAGTATTCCAATTTTCTCAGGAAAGCATCAATAATAACCTCTAATTAAAAAGACTAAATCTTATGTTTTATATTTATAATAAGATTTTAATGGAGTAAAAGTATTGGATACAGCACACAAAGAATAAAAATATAAGAATTGGGGATATTTTTTTTTTCTAAATTCTTAGGCAACTTGTTTAAAATAAATCTAAAGTGAGATGGATTAAGTTTGAATAATCATTTTGACAGATATTTGAACTTCTTTTAAGAGATATTTAAAAGGTTCACTGGTTGAAATAATCTATGTAATGTCTATATTACAATTGTTTACCGAAAATTTTAAACTTTTCATATAAATAGTTTATAGTTTTTTTTTTAAAGTTTGCTTAGATACTTCAATGTTCGTTATTGAAAGACTGGTATTTTTACAAGATTTTAATTTGAAAATCTAATAAAGGTATTCTCAGAGGAATCAGAAACAATGAATTAATTTTATAGCTCCCAAAATAGAAAAGTTATTAAGTCAATTAAATAAAAAACATGTGTTTTTTATCTCTATTTAATGAGTAACAAATTCCGTTGCTTTATATAAGTTATATAAATTTAAGGCTTTCTCTGCGAAAAAGTGCGTTAAAAAATGGTATGATATAAATTAATAATATTAATAAGATAAGAGAAATATATTTTCGTCTAATTTAATTTTACAAGGAATAACATATTATATTCTAATTGTCTTTAAGTGACTGACAAATCTGTACTTGAAATCTCTCTATTTACTATTCACAACCATAATTTTGAACAAAGTAAATTAAATAAATATTTCTCGTTGATTCCTCAAAATCATTTAAATTGAATTTTGCATGATTAAATTCATGGTACGACGTATTTCAATCATACATGGATCAATTGCAAAAAACTATTAAAATATATTTATTTATAATTATAAAATATATTATTTTAATATTTAGAATTGATATAATCAGATATCAACAAAATATTATTATGTTTTATTGTTTCTTTCATAGTTT
>JAPDSC010107320.1:0-16683 GCA_026290005.1 Latrodectus geometricus
TATATATATATATATATATTATAATTTTAAGATAAAATATAGATAATTGTTGCATAACAGACTATCGAAAGCATTTCATTGCCAATGAAATTTTATCATTTGAGCATAATACTGAAATTTATTTATCGATTATTTCTATTGTCATATAGAATAAGTTATTTAAAAAGTTTGGTAAATTGATAGTTGTACCACTATCATCTTATTAAATCTTTAAAAATTATTACTTTCTGATTTATGATATTTAAACTGTTAAACGTTGATTTTAAGACATTTTTTTCCCTTAACTTATTTAAAAGAATATTCAGAAAATAAAAATATTGCTGTAGGCCGTTAAATTTAATTCTTTCACCGATGGGCCGAATTGGCAATTGAAAGGTTAGCGCTCTAGATTTCGGTTGAGTTCGATACCCACCTTGAACATGGATGTTCGTGGTGGTTTGGAGTCATTTAGACTGTAAGTCCCGATATATTTAGCCTATTCTTGTAAAATGTAAATGTAAAGCGTTAACCAAACTAAATCTTTGGTGTCGGATGTTTTGCCGCACATTGCCTTGAAATTGTAGGTGATTCTTTTGCTAGTACAGTGATACATCGTTAAACCAATTTTGATATTTTCCCACTACCCATAGTAAGAAATAAGCTATCAACAAAGTAAATAAACGATTATGTGCTATTTGAAACAATGATTATTACATTTTAAAATTTTTTCTAACTACTTTTTATAGTTATGGTTATTTAGATAAAGTTTTTCCAGAACAAATTTTCATGCATTGGTGATGCATGATACTATCCAAATTTCATTCTAAATCTCTTTTTGTGATTCTTAACTTTACTGTATCGATAAGCAATTAAAAATTCAAATCCTATTTGCTGCCAATAATTTTAATCCTTTCGTGCTTGCTATTCATAAGAAAGTTAATTCAAATTTAAGAAATAATATTTCAGGTTTCTTACAATTTCAAGATTTTTTCTTTTTTTAAAAAAATAAATGATGCATTTCGTATTCTCTCAAGCGATTTTAAAGCTATTCGTCATGGGTTGTAAAAGCGTATGAGGCCTATGACACTTTTATTTCTAATTCAAGCTGGGTGAGGAAGAATTCATGCCGGAAGTTGAAGAATAAATAAATAATATAGAGATTATTCTTTTGTTGCCCACGGGAAATAAAAGTGTGAAAGTATATAGAAGAATAATTTACTGAAGTCAAGGCTTCACAAGTTCACCGCGAGAGCACAAGAGAAACCAGAAAATAAGTTTTCTAAATTTTTAATGAAATATACATAGACAGTATATCATTAATATGCTCATAGTATGTGACCACATTTTTGTGTGGCTAATTACATACTGTAGCCTAGTTTTGAAACATAAATTATAAAAAAAAAACCTCATTTATCTGACAAAGGATTACCCGCTTTGATGAAAAAATAAAAAATAAAAATAAATCCTTCCGTTTTTTACTAAAGAAGAAATGTTTCACTTAAAAGGAAGAGAAATATCTAAATATATTCCCAAAGTAACAAATCCCTTATTTCTTAAAAATTATTCTTCAGTTTCAAAGTATATCTATGTTACGTATTGTGTATGTATACAAATTGTTCAAGTTATGTTCGTGATGATTTGCTTTTTTTTAAATTTTAGGGATTATCCGACAAATAGGTTAAATAGTGTCTGCAAAATCATTTTCCAAATCAAATGAAAAATCTCGTTTTTTGGAAGTTGACACATGTATATCAGATTTCATTTCACAACATTTCACGAAAGAACAAAGGTGATATCTAAATCCTTTTTGTTGTTGTTGTTGCACCATCATATTTCTCTACACCTAGCTAGAACTGGGATTTACCAGCTAAGTGGAAGCAACGGGCCTGTATATGGTATAGCTAGGTCATTACACTTGGAAAACATTGAAACAATGACTTCTTTCACGTACCTCAGTCGCCTTTAGACCTTGGGGTACGATTATCGTGCGATAAATAGTCAACATCAATCCTGATAATGTAATGGTAGTGTTTCGCGTTTCCAATGTACAGGTCAGAGGTTCGAACGAGTTTTTAACTATTTTTTTGTATCATTTACATAAGGTTAATAACTTCACCAAGTTATTATTTTATTCTCTTACTAACTGAGCAATTTATTTCACATTAATTTGTCCATTTGTACTTTCACACATGCAATTTTACCATGGTACATTTACTTTGAACAAGTTTAATTCACTTTTGGAATTAAATATGCAGATTCAACTCGTTTGATTCGAAATTGTTCAGATTGTTACTGAAAAGTCTCGGTTGATGCGTGATTCCATAACAACAATGGTCCCCAAACTATTTGTAACGGATTCAAGCCATGAATACGTTCACACGAATCGTTTAACCATAGTCGCATAGTTTCGGACACATCACCTGTTTCAGGTGTGTGAATCGGTAACCTCTATTAATTCAATTTCAAATGCAACAGTTATTGACAAACTTTCGTAAAACATTAAATTTTCCATGAAAGCCAAAATAATGGTTCCACAAGCAACTTCAAATTAATTCGAGCCATGTGCAAGTTGATACATGTCATTTATTTTACCATTGTCAAATGGATTCAAATACAAGATATCTATTTCGGTTGATGACTTGGTCGCATCGTTTCGTAACCAAAAATTTGTCGATTTTGTTATTTTTATTATTTGAAATTGGACTTTAGTCCAGTAAAATGGTAAATAAATTTTCGATTTTAAAGTGCATTTTTGTGATGCACATTGTTGATCGGTAACAGCTACTTCTTCAAGACTTCAAGCCGCGGGATCATATTTGTAATGCTTTTGATATCACATTTATTTATATTTCCCAAAACCAAAATGTACTTTAAAATAACTTTACTTAAAAATGTAAAATGTACTTAAAACATTTTTAACATGATTAGCTATATTAATAACAAATGATGTCTTTCAATAAGGATTTATAAATTGTATTGTTTAATTTCTAGCATGAATTCAAGCAGCATGGTTAAAAGAAAGGGGGTATAATATAATGCCAATTTTTTTCATCTTCTAATTACTATTAGTTTAATTTTTTGTTTTATTTTGCATTTTCTTTTGAGATTTCCCTATACGCATAACACTTGATTATGCATATGCATATCACAACTATTGCTTAGAATTTTTCATTATATCAATTTTTGTTCATTCCTGATATTATTCATGTAAATATACTTTTGAAAACTATTGACAACAAATAAAAAATTCTCTGTATTTCACACATGCTCGTAAATAGCACAAACTATATGAAACACGTGACAGTGGTTAGCTGAAATAATATAATTGCAAGTCATTTTCAACAAAATTCATGAAAATTTCTTAAATAATATGTATGAAATTAGTAGCTAATTTTACTACTTTAGTTCTGAAAAATACTGTGAATTTCTGATCATCAATGAGGCAATTTACAATGCTTTAATTGTTAAATAATAAAATTTTTACTGTATAGGAGTGGTGAAAAGAGTGGCCCTTTGTTAGGCTATCACTAACGGTTCAATATCTGACTCACCCGAAGACCAACTTGTCCAGGGGAGGGAGGACTATGCAAGTTAAAAGTTCCCTAAAATTCAGTGTCCCATTGTGAAATGGATATTCCTAATTCAAATGTCAATATTTATCATTTGACCACGGTAAGCTGTGTTTAGCAGCTTTGGCTAATGAAATTAGACAATTGAAAGTCTATCACAATAAACTATTTCATAATGATTGGTCTGTGTGCACAAGTTAACTATAACTCCGTAACGTTAATCAGAGGCTTCAGAATCGCCAAAGTTTATCACAGCTTCGTAAAACTATCATAAGTATATTTAACTTTTTGTTTAAAATGTAGAATGGGTAGAAAGAGGTAAAAAATGCCTATAACCCTTTGTTATCAATAGCCAGATGAGACAGGCATTAAATCAATTAAGTTTGGATTTAAAATGAAAACATGTAGAAAATTTTAAATATATATGCAATGAAAGCTTATAAAAACCAAAAATAGCTTAATTTTCTTCCTCTTTTTTGCAGTAATCTTTATTTGCTTCGAATGCAACTTCAGCTGGAAATTAAATAGAATAAATGTATAATTTTTACTTATTACTTAACTTGTATTACATTTAGATAATATTAATTAATATTACTACTAATATGTTCAATTAAATGACTCTTATTAATGGTTAAAAAAGAAAATACCTTTGTTGGTAAGGGCATCGGTTTTAGTGGAACTGGCCTCTATAGAATATCAACAGTATTTTTAACAGTTATAAAATAACAGTATGATTATTATTTGATATCTATCAAATTATCAAGATAGTTTGGCAACGGTATGAAAAAGAAAATGGTGGTGAATTGTTGCTATCTTTGTCCAATAGTAGTATGTTAGAAAGAACGAGATTCCGATTCCAAATGTTTAAATAATTAATTAATATTATCTAAAATTTTAGGTGAAATTAGCTGAAATGGATTTCAACAACGGACTCTATGTGTTCAACGGTGTACCTGGCTTTGAAGTTTCTAAAGGTGAACGTACGTATGATTTAATGTAAAACCAGAGACTTTATTGACTCTGATTCCTCAGTCCTATTTCTGTCTTCTGTGCTCAAATTTGCAGTTTATCTCAATTAAGGTTTTCTGAAAGACTTTTAACAACTTTTTTAAACTTTCTTTACTCTCTTAGGACTAGTGCCCTGTTCTAATGTAAATATGAACATGAATAACTTGGGATCCACTGATATCGCGTCCGAAGTTGTCGTTTCGGACACTCGTGAAGTTGAAATCGCTGATATCCTCGTAGGTATGCCAGTTGAAACAGTAAGTACTACAGAGGAAGTCCATGAAGAGCAGCCGTTAATATCATTGCAGCCTTTACTCGACGCTACCAGCCAGGGTATAATTCTTCAACCTCAAGAGGAAATCGTTGGTGCTGACTCCGAATCCGAAGGTTTGTCTGCTTATGAACAGATACCTGTGTCTGCAAGTGATGTTATATTAGACACTAGTGCTGGACCTATGAATAAACGTGGGAGAAAGAATAAAAAAATTAGTGGTAAAGGTAAATTGACTGGAGAGCAGCTGACCGAAAATAAACGCGCCGCCAGAAAGTGGGATCGCAAGCAAGTGCAAATTAAAACTCTAGAAGGTGAGTTCTCAGTAACTGTGTGGGCTTCTGGAAGTGATGATGATAAGAAAGGAATATCTGTTGACGACTCTACAAATCCAGAGCCAGATCCTGATTATACTGAGTATATGACTGGTAAAAAACCTCTTCCTGGTGGTATACCTGGAGTAGATTTAAGTGACCCTAAACAACTAGCTGAGTTCGCCAAAATGAAACCACGTAAACAAAATGACGATATTGCGCGGACTATAGCTTGCCCTCACAAGGGTTGTAATAAAATGTTTCGGGATAATTCTGCTATGAGAAAGCATTTACATACCCATGGTCCTAGAGTACATGTGTGTGCAGAATGTGGCAAAGCATTTGTTGAGAGCTCAAAACTGAAACGCCACCAGTTAGTCCATACTGGAGAAAAGCCTTTCCAGTGTACATTTGAAGGATGTGGGAAGAGATTCTCCTTGGATTTTAATCTTCGTACTCATGTGCGTATACACACTGGCGATAGACCTTATGTGTGCCCTTTTGACGAATGTAACAAGAAGTTTGCCCAGTCAACTAATCTCAAGTCCCATATCCTTACACATGCTAAAGCGAAATTCGAAGTTTTTGGTTGAATTACTTCACTGCAGGAATTAAGTAGGAACTATATGCTTGATAAATTGCAGATGACATGATTTGCTAACTTTTGTTAATATAAAAATGTAAATGTAATTAGAAAATTTTTAAAAGATGTACATTTGATTGAAATATCAACAAAATTTGTATAAAGCTTGTATAAACTGATTCATTGAATTGACTCATATAGGTATTATCTAGGTAAATTTAATAAATTACTAGTTATGAATATAATTGTAGAAGGTTTTAAACTGTTAACAAATCAAGTTATCCAAAATATTTCTATAATTATGAACTCTTGGAAATATATTGTGGTAATTTATTTAGAAGTTTTAGCCTTATATTCAAGAGTTCTGCTTTGTATATTTATTCTTTTTTAAAAATCTCTGTACCAAGAGACTAGTTTTTGAAAATTGAAATACTAAATAAGGTACCCACTCATTTGATTTCTGGTATTCTCTCATCTATTGGTTTATTTTAATGTTTTGAGAAAATTACAAAAAACATTCTTAATTATATTGTTAACAGGGCAATGTTTAAATTTTGTTTTTGAACTAACTCATGTTTAAATAAATTTTTTAGTGTAAAATATTGGTCTTTGTATTCATAAAAAAAAAAAAGCTTGCATTTATTTCAAAGACATTTCTAAGTTGATATTAAGTTTTCTAGTTGTGTTGCTTAAGTTTTGTTGTATTTTCTTAATTATATGAATTGTATATAATCTTTCAAATTATCTTATTTTTAGTTAGAAACTTTCAAATTATACTTTATTAAAATTTAGTCAGTTATTATTCTGTGCAACTATAAGTTATTATGAATTGATTGCTTTAAATGGCCTACCTTCAATTTCATTTAATAATTTTATGATTATCTATTTTTTTTTCTTTTAAAGAGTTTCCAGCTGGTAATTATCAGTTTTATCTTTTGATTTCTCATTGGGTCTTATCATTGTACTTATTTAGATATGAAGTTTTATCTTATACATTACTAAAAACTTACTTGTACTTTTAGTTTAAAATAATTTTTTATTATATAAATCATGATTTAATCTAAGTAAAATAATAATCTTTCTGTTTGCAATATAAAAATCAAGTCAAATTATTTCATGAATAATTTTTCATTTTGTAAAATATAGATGTAAAAAGCAGTTGAGAACTTACATGGTTCAAATTCATTGGAGTTGGAAAATTCTTTGAAATTATTTCTGGATAAATTGTGTATTTTTTAACTCTTCTGAAATTTACTATATTTAAATGTATTTAATTATTTAGTAATTTTTTTTTAATTATACCTTTTTGGCTTCAAGCTATAAAAGAAGATAAAAAAAAAAAAGTAATGAACTTGAAAATTGTTTTTTAAACAAGTTAGGTTTAAAATTCTTATTCCATAATATTTATTTTGATCAGTATATAAAATAAGAAAGTATTTGGTTTTGTCTGCTTAAAAACTGACAAAACCAAATACTTTATTATAATTTGAGAACTGCAGTTCAAACATTCTTCAAAGTTACATAAAAAAAATTAAGCAAAACTTAATTTTTTATGTTATCTGAAATGAAATACTAAATTTACTCCTTTTTCATTGTATGTTTATTAAATGATATTTTCGTTGTCACTGGTGAATGTTATTTTAAAATGTTAAATGTCTTTTAAAGTTGCCTCAATAAAGCTAAAGATACGAATGTTTTCTACTTTTATATGTTTAAATTATGTAACATATATCTGTTTATTCACTTAAGCTTCATACTACTACTGAATTTATAAATTTAATATAGATTTTTGTATTTTTATTAAAATGTAGTTGTACATTTTATATTAGATGTAAAGAAAGTCATTAAATATAAAGAATGATTTTTGTATCGGGAAAAATGTTTTCCATCGAGTGTTTTTAGTCATCTATAGAAAACAAAGCATTTGGGTACCTTATTTAAAATCAAATTATATTTTAGATAAGAACTTCCTAATATACTTTTGTTTATATGTGTGTATTTTATAATTTATATTACAATTTTGCAAGTCTAAATTGTATTATTTTATGTTTTGTATTGTAAACTGTAAAAGCCCAAGTGATAGGTTTTCTTGACTGTATATAAGTTCAGCGTTTAGTAAGTGTCATGTGAGTCCACATGAAATTCATAATTTGCATGTTTTATTTCAAGTTTTGTGATATCTTTAAATGATTCAATGTAATTTTTTATTATCTGCCAAAACATAAGGATAATATCTAATAAGATTTTTTCTCAATATAATTTTGAAAAAAATTTTATTATTTACCAGATCTCTGTATACTGCTTGTTTCAAGTTCAAAAGTGAAAATATGTATGGGTTATCTAAAATAAACTTCTGTGATTATGTATCTATGTGTGTGATTAGTTTCATTTCAAAATATAATTTCAATATTTTTCATATTCAAAATTTCTTCCATAAATTTAAATTTTCAATTATCGTTTACTTTATTGAATAAAATAGTAAAGAATATAAATTAAGAAATTGCTATAAAATATGTAATTTTTTCTCAAAACTTATTTAGTTGTTAATTATATAATTTTAGAGAGTATGAAAGAATGAAATGCCTTTTCCAATTTTAAATTGATTTTGTTTAAGATTCAGAAAATTTTAATTTGAGAACTGCAGTTTGGATTATTTTGATTTAATTAGTGAAAAATTATTTTAGTTTTATGCATTTATAAGATATTTACTAATCTTTTATTGGATGGATTTTTCCTATCTGTCCACCATTTTTTAGTTATCTTAATTTATATTTCTGCTAGGGATTGTTAAAGCTCTTGAAAAACTACAGTCAAAAATAAAACATCTTGAACATTTGAAGGAAACAGAAAAAGAATTTTCTACTAAAGAAGTGCAGACTAGTTATGACTCAGGTGAGAAGTTTTCACTGAGTTTGTTTTATCTATTTTTCTAGGTTTTCTAGACCTCACGTAATTTTTGCTCGAAATTTATTTTAAAAGTAAAATTTGCTAGACAATCATTAATTTTAAATATTATAAAATTGAGTGAATATTTTCAATATCCTGTAATTACAAAAGTTTAAAATAAAACATAAAAATAAATATTTTTAATTATCTACTGGATTATTTTAATATTGGCATTTCATTCTGCATTTGATATTTGTTTAATTTTATTACTAACATACTTAGTAAAATTTTTTTAATGCATTGTTTTAAAATTGAACTTGTTAATTATAAATAATTCTTGTATAGTTAAATTTTTTTGGTAAATTTATAACAATTTAAACTGTCACATCAAACAAATTTATTTTTGTAAATGTTTCTTAAGAGTACAGGTATTGCATAACATCTTCAGAAAGAAAATTTGCTTTATTTAAATGTTAAATAAAGGCTTGAATAAATTGTTTTGATGCAGAAGATTGAAGAGAGAAACAGCTTAAAGAATCATTTGAAAGTATTTCTAAATAAAGCAGAACATTTTCATGCACCTGTGAATTAAGTGTCAAATCTGTTCTAATTGTTCTGTGTTATAAAAATATCTGTTATGGTGTAAATATAATTGAGTGAATTTCAAATTAAACAAAAGAGTAATTTCCAGAAGTAAGTTAATATGTTAAAAATATCCATTGTTATTAATATGATTGCAATTTACTGTAGTTATCACAATTACTTAATCAAATTCATTATAAAAATGACCAAATTGGAATAAATTTTCAATTTCTAACAGCAATATTAAAAATAGAATTTGACATGTAAATAATCTCTTTACATATAGTTGTGTATATTAACTATAAAAAGATTAATAAATTAATATTTTTTAATAATCATCAAAGACTCGTTTTTAACTCCGCCAAAAGAAATAATAAAGGTGAAATGTGTTAAAGAAAATTACAATTTTGCTTACTAATGTTCTCTTTACTTTTAATAATTAAATTTTATATTTGATATTTAAGTGTATATAGTTATTAGATTTGTATATTTAAAGAAAAACTCCTATATTATCAACAACAGAAGTGCTTTTTAATTAAAAAGCATGTAACAATTTTTATAAATTTTTCTGACAAATGAATTTTGCATTTAAATATTTTATAATTATTGATTCAAATGAAAGAGGAATCAAAAGCTTACTCGAACTGAAAGGGGAATTATTGTATACAAAGGAATTATTAATTGTAATTTATTCATTAAAAATAATTATTTTCATTCATAATGTACATGTTTTAATAAATATTAATTCTTAAAATATATTAAATAAATCTAGGGAGGAAAGCTGAGGATGGGGAACACATGAATCTTGTATAATAAATTGGAGACTAAAAACCCTTAATCTTGGTATTTTTTTACTTTAATCCTAAAATGTTACCACTCAATGTTGCTAAATTCTTATTACATTCAACATGTTTGTTCATATTTCTTAAACTGTCATCAGATTTTACTATATTAGCTGCCTTATAAGCACTTTTTGAGAATAATATCAAGTGATTTGTAAAAATGTTACATTATCTGAAACTTTGCCCAAAATGAACTCAACTCATGATTGTTCTGGTTTTCATGAATGTAAATAAATTATGTTAAACAATTTCTTTAATGTTAAAATATTCTAAAAATATATTTTTAGCTACATTTAAATTGAATCTAAATTTCATTTGTATTAAAATTCTTAGTGTATTGTCATAATTTTATGTAACATGACATTAATAAATTTAAAATATTGGAGCAAAAAGGACAAACCCATTTACATTGTCTAGATACTTTAAGATCACAAAAAAATTTAAAAAAGTATTTAACTTTAAAAGTCTTTGCCCTCTTTATATATTATAACAAAATAAATCTGGTGTTGATTTACAATAGAGATTATTGAAAATTCTGTTCTTTTTAATCATTTGGCGGCTATTGCGCTTCCAAATTTAAAGTCCAAACACACTAAGGGGCTCTTTTTTTTCAGTACGAGTCTTAATGCTACATGGCATTTGCAGATGTTAAACTTTTTTCTTTCTATGTTTTTACTCTCACGTTTTATTTATTATTTTTTTTCATTTACCACTGATATCTTTATTAATTGCCTTATATAGTTGTTTTTGTTAATTCTGTATCTGTAAAAAGTTAAGAGAATTATGTAAATCAATGTAAAATTTTCAGTAAAAAGAATTTTTTTTTTTTTTTTTTTTTTTTTTTTAAATATACAAAATATTTATAGCTTTTTTTGGAATGTATGAAGATTTTGATATCTGTCAAACAGTTAAATTTACTTAATTATGTACTAAAATTTGTAACCAAAGAAAAAAATATTGATTAATGTAATATTTTTGCTAAATATTGTTTGTAGGACAATTAAACAAATATTTGATTAATTCATCTTGCAATAGATATATATTATAAACAAAAGATTTTTTTCCCATATTGTTCAATGTTTTTAATATACATACTTAGAATGGAGGATTCATTCATTTTGAAAAGTATTACCACATGAGATGTAGAAGGAAACAAACTCACTGAGTTCGTATTTTGCATTCCTATTGGTATCTAATATCTTTCAGATGAGGCAGTACAAGGTTACTTAGTATATTTAATAATTTTTTGAATAGGTTATATTTTAAAAAGTATTATCACAAGATTGGGAAGGAAACAAACTCACAAATTTGTATTGGGCTTTCCTAGTTGTAGCGCGAATCTAATCTTTCTGATCAGGTGAGGCAGTACAAGGTTTATTTAGTATGGTCAATAATAGGGGTATAGGTCAAGAAAATTTTTGTGTCCTTGAATGTGTTAGTTGTTTGTATGTTATAAGTGTGCCATGAACTTTCAGATAGAATATGAAGAAGAGTAACTGCATAAAACCATTTTGTGTTGCTATCGGCAATTCAAGGAGTCCAGTCGTTTGCCTAAAAACATAAGGAATGGCTATGATTATCATTTGGACACATGTCTTGTCATCATAGGGGCACATAATGAACATTTGTGGAGGGGGGATAAAAGTTTGGGGTTTCTTTTGTGTATCTTCTATGGGTTTACCTGTAATATTTTCTTTAAATAGGCTTTTTTCAACATGAACCATACATGCTAACATTGTCCAATAAGTTATATTTTGAAAAAGGAAACATACTGTAATGAAACTTAAAATTGTTCATAATTTTAAAAGCATCAAATATAAATTTAACTTTCATGTATTATTACCGCTCAAATAATATATTGCTCCTCTAAAAGACCATTGGTGCAGTTGTAGAATAGCAATTTTTTGTAATTAGATTGAAATTTAATGATAAGATTGAAAAACTCATTTTTGTATTTTTGATTCAGAACTTTGAGTTTGGTGAATACCATGTATTAGATGATAAATAAAATTCTAATATTTTGAGTGAAAACACATAAACACTAGTTTTATTGAATAATAAAATCTTGTTATTTCTCTGTGTTCTTTGGGCTTAACCTGATAACCATAAGGTATAGAACATGATATTCTTTAGGCTATTAATAAAGTAGTTTTCTATTCCATATATGTAAAGAAGGAAAATAAAAATACTTTGCTTAAAAACTTTAAATTTCACACTAGTAAATGAATATAGGCCAAATGTAAAAGCTTATTCTGCAGTAAATAAAACATTCATAAATGAAAATTTATCTGTATAATTTTATTCAATGAGAGTAAAAATGCCTTTTAAACTTAAATTTTCAATACATTTTACTGAATTCAATTATAAGTGATAACTGAGTTCAGTAATTTCACTCAGATAACTCATGAAACTAATACACTGATCTTTTTCATGAAAATAGGGCAAAATGATAATTTTTAAGCATGAAATATGCTAAGAACATGAGTATAAAATATGTTATGTGGAAAGCAACTTGTCTCTGTTAATATACACAAGAGTTTATAATTTTAAGTAATATGTGATAACCAAGTATACCATAAATACCAAATATGAATCAAAAAATTGTGACTAATAATATTGGACTTAATAATCTTACCTAATTATGGAACACCAACTCCCGTCAATTATTGAACCAACCCGATGTTGGGATCAATAATTGACCTGAGAAAAATCTATGTATGGATTTTTCTCAGGATGCTAAGCTTTATTTGAATATAAGAGGGATATGGCTAACATTTCATTCATACATCTTCAGAATATGGTATCTGAATCTACCAAATCTTACCATTTTAACAAATATTAAATTATATTGAAACTAAGGAATACATATATCATAATATTTTTTTAGCTAAATTGTTAATAATTCCCAGTAATAACATTATACAACACATTTTGCAAATCAAGTTGTTTTTATAAGTTCGATGGTGGAAAATAGATAATATTAAATTTTGCTTGGTCATAATTTCTGGTATAGTAACAAGATTTCTTGAACAAAGATTCATTTTATAATTTGGTTTTATATCAGTAGTTATCAAAGCTTTTTTGTATTATATATATATATAGTGAAATGATTTGCAATGTTTCATTACACTGATACCAGCAGTTTATTCTGATTATTTACTCTTTTATCTGATGGTGAAATCTTTCATTGAATACAATTCAATTATAGCTTCAGTTTCCACATATTGTGAAACACATGGTTATAAATTTAAAGAATTTTACATTTATTTACAAGAGATTTAAGATGTCGATGAAATAAGGCTTTACTAATTAATTGTAGTTGAAGAAAGCAAAAAAAAATGTTTGGAAATTAATGAAATATAGAATATTTTGCCATATAACTTATTGACTTTATATACTCTTTCTTAGAGGAAATTTTTGTAACAACGAAATAGATCTTTTATTGAGTCGATTTTACATTTATTGTATACAAAAGCATTAACATATTTAAAATGTTTTATTAGCAAGTAAAAAACTTATACATAGTTTAATCAAGGAAATACCATTTTATAAAAATATCTACTTTTTTTTAACTATGTTTACTATTTATTTAATTTTGTTCAATATACTGTTTTGTACCACAAAATAAAGATCAAGATCTTTGGATTATCCCTTTAGTTATTAACCGTTTTAGTCCGGCAAAGCGCTATCGCGCTCCTCTTGCTTTGTTAATTAAATTACTACGCATTTCATTCTGCGCTTTTAGCATATATATATATAAAAAAACTCTTCAGCACTCAAACGGTTAAGTAATGAAGTTGAGACTTCTTTCAACAGTGTATCAATGCATTTACAACTGAGAGAATATTGGAAACCCAAAAGCATGTTCCATGTAAAGTAGTAATAATACTTTTTCAAATGTTGGGAAAAAAAACAAAACATGATTATTTCTTTTTTCAAAGATTACTCTGGGATTGTTGTGTGGAAGAAGTGGAAACCTGATACACATATTTTTCTACCCCTTGCATAATATTTGTTATTATAAGACTCACACAAACACATGGGCTACATTTTTAAAATGGGTAAAAGATGTGTACACTTCCATTCTTGAAGCTAGCACAATTCTGGAATGATGTGCATCACAGTATGAACAATTTTATAATGTGTATAAATAAGTGTTTTTTTACAGTTTAAATTGATTACAAACACCATAATCAAAATTTTGAAATGAAATGAAATATATCTTTTAAATAATCCTGATTTATATTTTATTCTGTTTTATACAGCCTTTCTCAATTCAACCTTTGAGAACAAGCAGTCGAATTGTTATTGTTCTGACTCATTTTAACAATTTGTGGGCTCAAATCTCATATGGTAAAAGTTTGTAACAATGATATTTTCACATATGACATATTCACGTAACTTCCTTCCTAAAGGGAGTGTGCAACCATCTAATTTTAACTGTAGGTCCTGGTCTAACTAACAAACTTGCCAATTTTTAGAAAATTACTTGAGTAAACTTAATTATTTTGTAGTTGTGTGCTAACATTATATAATTCTACAAAAGATAAATTTTCTTATTAATTATTTTAACTAACTTAATAAATTATTTCACATTTTTAATTAGTTTATAAATTATATTTTTAATTGAATTAAATTCATAATTTATGACTATAAAAGATAATATGTGTAACAAAATAAAACTGAAATTTGTAAAATTATTTACTTCAATCTTTTCACTATAAAATTAAGTTTTCTGAACAGGATTAAATTATATTCTGATAGTAATTTCTTGGTTAAATAAGAAAATAATTTAAAATTTATAATCACTTTTAACAGAATAAAATTTCTAGGTTAAAAATAAAAGAAAAAAATTATCTTAGAAGAGCTCACACTGTGTCATAACAGATGCTCTTATTCTATTCTGGTAAACTACTAAAATAAAGTTTAAAGCAAATTTTCTAAATTATCCTAAGAAATTTTTTAAACTCACTCCAATTTTCTTCCACTAAACTAAAAACTCTTTACCATTCTATGTCGTCATGAGTTGCTACTAACAAAGACATCATGAACTTAGAAATTGTGCCTCATTTGAAATTATTGTCTATTCTCTAAATTTAACTGATTTCAAAACAGAAAAGCTATCTTATTTTTCCGTGTTTAACTTAGCTTAGTCTTCATCTGTTAGTTAAAAGACTTGATTCTCTAACTCATCCATGACAACAAAATGGAAAGAAGGTACATAAAATGCTCATCATTCACACAACTCCCAGTTATGTCTGAATTCTGTCAAGAAACCTAAAAAGAATACTTTTTTACCATTTTCATATAACCACTTCCTCCTTAAAGCGAGTGTGTATTTCTACTACATTATATGCTTATCTATATTACAAAGAGCTTGTAGTAAAGCTCCTTAAAGATATAAAAACTTATCTCTAAATTATTATCTTTTTAATTAATAATTTTTGGTTATGTGTTCAGAAATGCACATGAAATATTCGATGCTATCAATAAAAGTATCAAATTGAGTGAATTTTGTAAAATTTATACTCTATGTATAAAAGTTGGCAGGTCTGAATTAACCTTCATGAGCAAAAAATGATCGTAGAGTGAAAACAAACCATAGAAAAATTTAGTGAACAAACATTAAATGAATTATATAGATTCTTAAATATCCAAGCATTCATAACAAAAAGCACATTATGATATATCATGTATTTAATTGTAGCATATCACTTAATGTAAATCTATCATTCAAAATTTACACGATTATAAATTATTATATATTTTACGATACATATAATCATGACATTAAATTATTGCATATTTTAAAATACTTAATGAATTGTTTTAATGATGTTATTAAGTAACAACAAGATACCATGTGATATGACAGATAAAATGTTAATTTGATATTGTATAAAGTTTATATTCTAACAATTTAATTTAAGAGCTCAGCAAAAGGAAAAAGATTAAAACAAATTTAGATTTTCAAAAAATTACACGTATGTGTCAGATTACTTCAAGTATGTTTGATGCTTTTATTTCTACAAGTATATAAAAATCTATTCTTTTCAACTGGGTTAGTTTCTCTCAGGAGTAGAAATATTTCCTTTCTTTATAATAAATTATTTATTATGAGGGACTTTATGCAAGTTATGCGCTACTAGTGATTCTCTTTCCGATTTCTGTTTTTAAATTACTCTCAAGAAAATAGGTTAATTGAATTAAAATTATTGTTTGTTCGATTGATGAACACAATATTCCTTTATCAATAAAAAAATGCTTGAATTTATTATTTTATTTAGAATATTATTAAATTGAATGCATTATATACAATAAATAATGGCACTTTCTATAAATTAGATTTTCCAATTATATATATATATATATAATGAGTTGTGAAATTTCTTTGCTCCCAAAAATTGTCAGCAATGCACTGCAGTTGTGATTTTATAAAAAGCTTATTTTAATTGCATATTAAACCTCCATAATTAAAATTTGTTTCATTGGGATACTTTATAGTAATCTGTATGCAATAGAGTATATCAATAAAACAAAGATTATTAATAATATATCATGTGATGTAACACATAAAAGTTAATTTGATATAGTTTAAAGTTTATATATATTCTAACAATTGAATTTATCAGTAATGATCTATTTTTCT
>JAPDSC010107333.1:8443-34647 GCA_026290005.1 Latrodectus geometricus
ATATATATATATATATAACAGATATTTCCAATAGATCAAGGATGTGCAAGATAAGATTAATTTCTCTGTGAAACAATGCTCTAATTGGTATAGAAATTCCCAAGTAACACTAAAAGGCAGTAAGGGAATAGCAATGTTCAGAGGAGTTTAAATCGTAATCTCATTTTGATTCCCATTTGCAGTGGACTTTCAAAGTAACAAGTATCATGAGGAGATACTGAAAATCAAAGGAGAACGAATGAGATTAATTTTACTGGTATCCAATAGATCATGAAATTTCTAAGCAACAGGTAGATCAGTAAGACAATGTGTACTCGTGAAATTTTATGAAATCTAAATCTGCAACTGTACAGATTTAAATTCCAGGAAACAGGATGTTACATATATGAAACAAGACTTTATCAATATAATTAACTGAAAAATTATAGATTTATTAAATTGATGCAAATAATTTGTGAAAATATTCCTGTTGATATTAGTTAGGTTAGGGAAAAAGAAATCCATTATTTTTACGTGAACTTTATGTAACTTCTTTTGGATTCACTTTGTAAAAAGGTTTAAAACAGCTTTCATGTAGATTTTTAGGTCTTGCGCGTTACGACTGCTGACATGCGGTTAACTTCGATCCTTTTTGATATTTTATAGACATTTTCGACGATGCTGTATCCACATGCGAGGTGCATCTCTAACATCAAAATTACCCGAACGGAATCGACGAAACAAAAATTGTACGTAACTGGTTGTTACAGTCTTATTTAGGACGATAAACACCTTTCACAATTTTTGCCACCCGGCTATCTTTTTCGCCATTACAAGAGAAAAACGAAAATGTAGCGAATTTTCTGTTTGTTGTCTTTCATTTTTAAAACCTTGTACTCGTAATTGAATTAATCGAACAAAGAACCGCAAGAGGATATTTTAGTGTCAAATGTCACCTTTCCAACGAGCATAAATCTGAAATTGTTTGATAGATACCTCACGAGATATTGATCACTACAGACGTCTACCGAAAATATAATGGATTACTTTTTCCCCAAACTAATATATTAACATTTATGAGTGAACAATTTTGATATTTATATTTCTTTTGGAAAATATTGCTGTAAAGAATATTTTATTTTATGTTTTATTTGACTGAAACTATCATAAATTCAATTTTACATATTGAGTTTAATAAATGTTTGTGTTACAATAACTTTCTAACTAGGACACTTTAAACATTTACCTTAGATATTTTGTGTAAGCAAATGTCATTTCTTATGAAGTCACAATAATTATATAGGTAGATTTATATTATTGCGTGACCATTAGCCATTAAAGTTTTATAAAATAATTGTAAATCATTAAAATTCTCATTACTTATACCACAAAAATATATTCCAATATTTATACCACAAAATTATAGCAATTAAAGTTTTATAAAATAATTCCTAATCATTGAGATCTCCATTATTTATACCACAAAAATATGAAGTACAATCTCTCAGTAATAGGAAAACATAATTTAGTTTTTGTACAGAAAGAAGTAGTATCATTTATAAAATAAATTATTTTTATTTAGTTAGAGAAAAGGCTATGATCAATTATCATGTCTATAGAAAATAAATCTGGTCGAGGAAATATTTTCTGATAATACGTCATTGCTTGTATAAACAAGGTATTAAAATAATATTATTGACTTTAAGGGTAGACCATGTACTATTTTTGCTTGATTCCATTTACTTCACTATAGAATTTTTTTTCAAAAACTATATTGTTTGAAAATCATAAAACTATTAAGGAACCAAAATAATGTACCTCTTTGGAAATAATGATTTTAACAAAATTTTTCTATTAATTAAGTAAAACTCTTGGTAAAATAAATCATCAAAGTATTGGTTAACAAGTTCAGAATCCATATGAAACCCTACTTTAAAAAAAATACTCGAAATAAATTATATGTATAAAATAGGTCGTAAAAAATTAATTACTTTACTAGCATCCTCATATATTGAAAAAATAGTTGCAGAACCGTATTTATCAAATTATCTTTTACATAATTGTTATGAAGCTTGTTAATTCCTTAAATATTATGTTATACAAAAGTTTTTATCGCATACAATACACACTATAAAAAATAAATGTAGTTACGAAATCAGTATTGCCGCAAATTTAAAAAATTTTATTCAAATGTTGTTGAGAAAAGAATAATGACATGTTTTAATTCGTTATTTCACCATGATTCATCATTATAATGACAATTGATATGGATACATTTAATTTTATTCTTTTATACAGATATTCCAATATAATGAAAGAAACATATTCCAATATAATGAAAGAAACAAATTCCAATATAATGAAACAAAAATTGAGTAAAACACTATATATATTACTTTAATGAGAAAATAAATTTAGAATTATTTCATTAATAAGATGGTACGCTTAAGTTATCTTTTGCGTTTGTAGTAATTATCAATGAAAACCATTATGCATGTCTAGAAATACTTGAGACTTGTAATTTTCAGTAAGAAATGTAAATAACAAAATGAGCAAAACACGTAAAACTATCTCTAGAAAAACTTTTAATCTGCATATAAATAAATTAAGGGCAAATTTTTAATTATATTTTGTCTTTTGCGACTTTTTATTTCTTTTAAAAAAATGAAAGTTTTTTATTTAATCAATATTTAGGATGCATAAATTTAATAGATTTGTCTAGAAATCAAAGAAATAGAATTTTTAGAAACAAATAAATTTTTTAAAAATAATATTTAATGGATCTGAATTATTATACTCTTAGGTATAGAATCTCAAGGGAAAATATTCGAATGCTATATTCAAACTCTGTACTTCAAAATATTTCAAAACATGTAAAACAGTGTTGTTGACAAGAAAAAACAGATTTCATATTCAGATTTGACATTCCCAATATAGCTGAAAGCAGTACTAAATCTCAGAAACTAGAGTCTCCAAAAACTAAAATATTTCTTTAAGCTTAGGATATTATTTGAGATAATATTTTACAAAAATCGTTATTCTAAAAATATTAAATTTTTTATTTATTCTCAAGACTTTTAATTATAAATTCTTTATAACATCTTCTCCCCCTACACACACACATTAGCGAATGAAATATGTAAGTAACATTTTTTTTTAATTATTGGTCAAGAGTTTTCAATTCTATGCTAAGAATTGTTCACGTCATCAATATTATTTATTTTTAATTTAAATATGTCTTAATTGAAAGCATTCTTCATGGAGAAATCTTTATTAGTTTCTTATAAATGCCTACTGTTGCTCAAGAATTTGTATAACATTTTCCATAAGTTGTTAAATAATTTTTAACTAACAAACTAGGTTAAAATTATTTTCTCATAAGTCTCTTGAAATGTTTCAATTTTATGTATGCATTGAGATCTGAAATAAATATTGAGCATCTCCATATCTTTATAATTTTCCTAATTGCAAAGATGTTCATTTTTTTAAACTGCTAAAATGGGGGAAAATCTTTATAAATTAAATAATAATAAGTTAATAACTTAAATAAGATAAGTAAAGGCTTAGTAAAAAACGTTATTTTTACTATTATACTAAAAATTTATAAAATTTCCAAAAAATCAATTGATTATTTTGAGATTCTTAATAAAGAAGTTAATATTTTCTGCTATAACGTATTCATTTTATTTTATTACAATTTTTTTTCATCATTAATCAAACTTACAGCACGGAAACATCAAAATAATATATTTCAAAAAAAATTTTATAGTTTAATCAGCTGAAACTTTTTAATGGGAAAAGGTGAAATAAAACTCACAATATATTTCTCTGAAATCTCAAAAGTGACAAAATTGGAATTTGCATCATTATGATAATTTTAATTTTAAAAATAGACAAAATTTGTTTAAAAATTGACAATTACTAGATTGTAGATATTATGCAAATAATATAGTAAATTTACATTGAAATTACATTTTTCATAATTAAAATTTTAACATATTCTTGATTTACTTATAAGGCCTTAATAACGATGAGTATTTATAAAGCCAGAGATTTTTTCATCCTTAGCAAAAGACTTTTTAATATCAAAAATACAAGTGTGGATCAAAAAAGTAAAGTTTTAGTTTGAAATGCCCAGCATATTGAATACGTAAGTAATTAAAATTTGATAGTTTAAACTTCTAAAAATAAAATATATTAGAAAGTGGATTTTTTAATTTTATCTTTAGTATTTCACTAGATGTCAAAAAGGTTGTACACTAATGACATCGCGTTGACAGTCTATGAACTATTGGTGTTATAAGGTACTTTAACATCAACCGCGTGTACTGAATTCCTGAAAGATGTCTCACTGTCACAGTGGAGGAAACTTTTAAAACTTCCAAGCAATTTGAACCAATCGGTTTGAAAATCCCAAACCGCAGACTATCATTTACATGATGGTCTGTGGATTTTTCAAAAAGAATTGAAAGACTCATTTTCTGCTGTATAACAGTGACTAAGATTTATTACGGGCTCTTCTCTATTGAAAAACAATCTAACACTATACCCCGATGAGGCAAATGAGATATACTTATCAAGATAATTTTAATATATTTCTATCTCAAAGAGATAAAAAAATTACTTAAAACTATTCAGCTTTGGTTTTGTTAATTTTCTAACCTACAATAATTTTTTGTGCCGGAGTTATAATGTTTGACATTGAGCTATAGAGTGTCTAACTTCTGAAGACTTTTTATAAGCATTTTAATGTCCTTCGCATGAATATAGGACATTTCGTAAATAATAGACCATATTTACGTTTTACAAGAAAGGAAACTTCCCCAAGCACCCACTCAGACAGACTTGCATGCATTATATTGAAACTCAATATCCATTTCCTGTTGCTTAACAGTGGCTTTGATAAAATCTAGGTTCTTATTCTACGAGAACAGTTATCCAAAGATTAGGCCACGATGAATCGAAAGCTGCAGTTTAGTGTTAGTTTCAAACCAACTAAACTGTAGATAAAGTAAATAACTCTACACGATTTCGGAAAAAATTTTTCATGAGAAGCCATTATTATAAACATACTTGAAATTCCTTTTTGAAAATAGTATGGGATTATAAACTTTTAATTTTTATTTTATCACAATACAAGCAATGTTACTACAAATGCCAGTAATTTTATGAAGTTTAAACATAATATATATGAAAAGAAGTTACCGAAATTCATTCATTAACAATAGTAGCATAAATTTAACTAATGCAAAATTGACAAAATTATATTGATCACCATTTGAACATCTTTTATCTAGGCTTAATTTATGAAACACATATTTGAATGTCAAAAATTTTGAAGTTAATACTTTGCAATAGATTTTATATAACTGCCAAATACATGACTTAATTTTCATGACGTCTTGATGAAAAAAATTCGAATTTAATGAGAAAATAGATTTCTGCAATTGAAGAATTAGTTGGAAAATTGGTATGAACTTACAAATTTAAAAATTTGAATTATAAGGTGTTTTTATTTTCAACATTAATATTTAAAATTAAATTTTAGAATATTTTTAAATACCCATATATACATTTCTATTTATTTCTGTTGAGATTAACCATTAAAACACTGAATTTACAATACTTATTGCAATAATTACTAATACCAATTATTCAGCATATAATTCAATATCAAATATATGATGATTTCATACTAGTCTATAGCATGAAATCCTCTTAAAACTAAGTCAGAAATCATCAAACCAACGATTGCGAGGTAATAATGAATGCGGGGACATTTTTGATAGATCACGTTAACCTCCAGCTGCCTGATCATTATTCCTCAACTGAGTTAACACCGACAAATATTTGTGTCAAAACTTCAATGGTGATGGAAATGACTGATTTTCAAAATGAGTTATCTATAAAATTACTTTCTCCAAACTTTGAAAATATCTGTTAAAGAAAAATGCATAATTCCTTTCTAGGCTCTTATTAAAGTTATGTTAATGTTCAGTTCCACATATATGTGTGTGAGATTTCTCTTTCCTGGTTGAAATTTATTAAAAATAAGTACAGAAACAGATACATTGATGAAAGGTTAGGCAACTGTATTTGAATGGAAACCATTATCAACTTTTCAATGTTAAAAAACTAGTTTATATTAAACAAGAACTTCTTCCTTCTCATTAATGATAACAACCTGAGAAAAAATTGTTCTTGTATGTGTCTATGCACGTGTTCTTTTGTATGTTATTAGTAACATAACTTTAATTTCTTTTGTGCGAATAGCTCGTATCTTTTTGTTAAATGCCGTTTAATTTAAATTGATTTCCCATTTACTAAAAATTTAAAATTACAGGTGTAAAAAAGTAAGATATAATTTTTAATTTTTTCTGGTTAATAGTTATAAATATAATTCTAAAAATATATGTTCACTCTGAGGTTTTGCTATTATTGAGCAAAAGTATTAAAATAAATTTTCTGGGCTATTAGTTTTTATCTTGTATGTTGTCTTGGTACATAAAGAATTTATCATTTATATAACTGTGTCATGTAGAATATTTATATGAGTTATAAAAAATTGGTAGAGTTATAAAAAAGGTATATAACACTGGTTTACATGTAAAAAAGATGGGATTTAACCAACAATCACATTTCTTTCTTTTCAAATTTTCACTGCACACAGGTATAACATAAAAACTTAAATATATTGGTATCTATTTCATTTTTTTTAAATGTATTTAATGTATTATTTTTTAATATATTTAAATTCAATAATGAATATGAACAAAATAATCGTCAATTTTTATTACATTTTTAAGTGTGTTTAATGTGTTGAATAAATAACAGCAACTGTCATAAGTTATTGATTAATTTAGAATTATCCACCGGTACTCATATTTTTTAATTAGTATAATTCAAAGTAATACAACTTATGACGATTAGTACCTAACATAAAATTATTAAACAAAAATTAACACACAGTATTGTTATGATTCCTATGCTTCATATTGTTTGATATATGAATATACTCATAAAAATTATTTAACAAAATTTATGTTGCCTTTAATGACAATTCTATAGTATTTTAGTCTTAACTTGAAAACTGCATAGAATTATTCATGACACAAAGAAAACTAATTTATTTAATATGGCATAAAAGGAATATTACGTTCAAGTAAATAATGTCTCCCTGTCTAAACTTTTTATACTTAATTTTGGCATTGCATTACGACAAACGTCATTATTCAATTCCAGCAACCTACATAAATTAATCGAGTTGAAAAGTATATTTACAAAAGAATAATCAAAATTCATCTAATTTTATTTTCATTTTTCAAAATAATTTAAAATGAATAGCTTAGTACAAAATAATTAGTTTAATTCATAAAATAATTATTTTAAATAGTAAATATTTCCAATAGATTTAAGATATTTTTTTAAATATGCAAGCACAAAGAATTTCATTAAATTCTTAATATATTAAGTTTAGGATCTCTACTGTGACTTCTTTGACATTTAATCTTTTACAATAAGCATTGTTTCACTAAATTTTTAAAACAAAATCGATTAAAATTGAACATAAATATTTATATTAAGTCATTAAAAACGAAAAAAGAAATCAATTTCCTTTCCATTGAAAGAGAATAAACTAATTTTTTTTTCTTTATAAATTACTAAACATAATATTTTAATAAAAAATCGATTTTAATTCTATAAGTCTCAAATTTTCTTCCACAATGAGCATATAATCTGCATTCAAAAAATATTTTGTGAAATATCTTTCTTCAAAATTCAAAGCCTAAGATTGTTATATAATTTTAATTTTAAAATCTTAAGTAGCAAAGAAATTAAAATTATGTAAATTTTGAAACAAGTAGAGTAACTTTAAGGAGCAAAATATAAGAGTAATTTTTATTCCCCTGCATTTAAAAGAAATGTCATTTGCTTTTTCTTATTTAATGTCATTTAATGTTTCAATTTATCTCTTAGTAAACTTTTCTTTTTTGAATAATTGATTTTTGAGAATTCTTAAATAATGAATAATTCAATCGAAAGTTCTTTTTCGAAATATTATGGAAAAAATATACTTAAAGGAAGTAAAATTGCATTGAATAAAGGCATTTGCTTTGTCTTCAAATTCCTTCCAATGAAAAAGGAATCTCATCTTTTAAATTATTTTTATTTAACAAAATATATATTTTTTATCTTACTGATGAAAATTCACTTTTAAATTGATTTTAATACTGCTGTCATATTTCATTTTTGAAAGATTAAAAACTCATCCAACAATTTTGATTCAGACGTTCAGAATATCATTTTATGATAAATTTTTCAGTGATAAATCGTTTTCATGCATTTTATTTTAAAATAAATTTAAAAAAATAAAATGTATATATAGTTTCTCTAATTAAATATTATATTATTTTAAGCTAACTGAAAAATTTTATTTATTTCGTAAAATCAAAATATACTTTTAATCTAAAAAGTAATTATTTTAATAAAGATGAGGAGTTATGTATATTTAAAATTGATGAAACCTTCCTTAATTCATAGGTTCTTATATTTCAATCTATATATTTAATATTTTGCATGTTCATAAGTCTCAATAGTATCACCTTTTAATAGATCACATACATTTGCATTTTGGCTTATACCTATTTTTAGTTCAAGTTTTTATAAATGATTTTCTTTGTTCGCAATTTTTAATTGTATAAAATTTAATATATACATAATATATGAAAAAAATTATCAGTTTAAAATTTATCGTAAATTTAAATTATATTTTTAAGTGTTTTTACTAGTATTTGTGTATTGTGAATTTCTTATACATTTTCCCTTAAAATACAGTGAATAATTAAGTTTTACTCCACATGATTAATTAATAGATTATCATAATTACTTAAAGTTTATTTTAAGTTCTCTTAACTTTATTAAAGATTATATTATTTTTATTAAATACATATACACAGGCACTTCAACTATACATTAATTTCTGGCAACCACATTTGGTGTCCAAGTAATTCCTTTGTTTGATAAACTTTCTAGTCCTTCTAGTCTTTTGTATGTAATAATTTAAGTACGTAATAATTTTAAGTATGTAATAATTTACTAAAATAATTATTTTAAAACATTCAATTGTGTATTCTTATGTGAAAAACATTATTCTACCCCAATTTTTTATATGGAACATACCTTATATTAAGAATATTTGATATTTAAAACTAATCTTCTCATTACTTAATTAACATAATTAGAAAAATAGCCAAGAGGACGATAGTGTGGTATTAGGTGGTATTGGAAAATGATTAAAAAACGTTTCTGATATTTTTGTGTTAATGGATCAATATAAATGATATTTTAACCAAAAGTTAATTTGACAAAAAAAATGCAATACTAATTACTTTTGTAGTAACCCTTTGCTATATATCTATGTATGCATATTTATACATATGCTCATAATAGAACTATTTTGATTTATAAGTCACTGTGTGATTATTTAAAATTTACAAAAATAAATAAGGGATAAAATGTTTAGTGCAATATGTAAATTAGGATACATTAAAATTAATATAGCCGAATACTTTTTCTGCCTAAAAATCTTCAATTACTAGGAATTTTATTTAAAATATACATTGTGAAATGCATCTAATTAAGGCAAACAAAAGTATGTTATAAAATAATGCACGTAGATTAAAGAAAATTGTAGCTACTCTATAACTTATCTAAAAGTCACTGAATTACATAATAAAAGAATATAAATGAGTCCAATCACTTGCAATACTTGAAAAAATCTTCATCAGATTCTTAAACAATTTATATAGAGAACAAAAACAAATGAGAGAAAAAAAGAAGAAATTAATTAAAATGACAGTATTTCTAAATACAATATTTTATCATTATTTTGTAAGTGTCTTAGAAAGTAACACTTATAAATTTCAAATTCGAATCGGTATTCACACATATATTTTAGACTCAATTTGTCAAATTTACTGAAGATTTGTTCTACTCAGTGATTTTCAAAAGATCATAAAATCAACTTTGTAGGCATCTTAATTTAAGAAAAATTTATTTTTTTGTTTGTAAAAGGTAAACAGGATCAGTACTATTTGAAATAAACCAAGAAAGAACAATAAAGATATGTTATATGAATAGAATACTTGCAAATTCATACATCTCATGTAAGGATTATTGCATATGAGCGTTATCCATTTGATTCAGCTTATTTTATGAAATTCCTTAATTTTAACTTATCTTTTTATGTAACTAAATCCCTTTATTTTTATTTAGTTTTTGATTCAGATATAATTATATCACTGGTTTTTTTTCTTTCGTTTCCTTAGAATTATTATTGAAATTATTTACTAAAATTGCATGAATAATAACTTTTAAAAGTATAAACATTCCTTGCTATAACGGAGAGTTAAAAAATTAATCAGTATAAAGCAGAAACACATTATATTTATAAGTTAAAGGAAGCAATATATATTTTACTGGGCAATTTAGTTAAAGCTTATTCATCATTAAAATTACTTGTAAATTGCAATGATGTAATAATATCTGGTTTTAATTACATAATGTATATGATAATGCATTAAAGTAATTATAGTGATGTATACTTATTATGATATTTTTTATGATCTCAATTATAATTCTTGATCTTTTGTAAATTTCTTATTTTCATTTATTGATGATGTGTTGAATAAATAATTTCTTACTTTTTTAATAATATTTGTCAGTGTTTAATATTAATTTCATTTCATACTTAATTAATTAATTATATTTATACATTTCAATAAAATTTTCTTGCTTAGTTATATATTTTTAATGTATTACTAATCAATTTCAGTGTTTTTAATTTCTTTTTCTAGATAGTAAATAGACTTTTATTTATTTAATACAGTTAAATTATGCAAATATTCAATCTTGAACATAGTCATTAAATTTTATTGCTAAAATATAACATCAATAAAAAAAATATTGCTTGCAATAAATGTTTGGTTATTTGAAAAATTAATCAGTTTATAGTCGGAAAAAGTCTTATTTATAAGTTTAAAATTATGAAATAATAAAAATTTTATTGAGCACTTTATTTATAAGTTAAGTACTATTAAAATTTGTTTATTTAAGAAATTATGCATTATATAATCAGAATATCTTGTTTTAATTATATTATTTCATAATTTATATGATAATGTAATAAAATAATTATAGTTACTTACAATAATTGTGATAATTTACTTAGTTTATTTTGTTTTCTTTTTTAAATTTTTAAACAATTTCAAAAATACAAATACAGCTATCAATTTTGTAACTTCATAAACATTTCCAAAATGTTTTAGAATTAATAAATTTAAACGGATTTAATTAATGTCATGACAAAATAATTATTTCGCAAAATTCTCTGAGAAGAAAAATTTTTTATGAATCAATATACTATAATCGTTTTATTCATGCATGATTCACCTTAATTTTTGTCAAATTCTGAATTTGTCTACTTTTTGATTCCTAGATAAATCTAGTTTTTTTATCATTTGCAATTTAAATATTACATAATATCGCTCTTTACAAATACAGATCGGAAATTAAAAAATTATCCCAATATTTTTGCTCAGTGAATTAAATGAAATATATTTTAAACATTTTACGGATTCAAACACTTTAAGGAATAATTAATAAATAAGAAATTATACAATTTTTAAAACTATCATTCTCCCCGTATTACTTGCTTTAAAAAGCTTTCTACTCTGTTCTTTATTAAAAAATATCTATATTCAAAAGAATAGACCAAATATTAATCTAATATCTAATAATTATTTCTGTTATTAATTCTAATAATTAGAAATAGCATCAGAAATAGTATCGTTTTTTATTACAATTACATTATTCTAACTTCAAAATGTGTCTTTATAATTTTTTATCTAAGTAAGGTTTTACATAAAAATGTCAAGAATCTATTTTGAAACATAGTTATTTATTGACACCTAGTTATTCAGTGCAAAAGTGTTCCATTTACTTTTTCACTTAAAATAATTTTAAAGGAAGAATGCATATATACATCCATAACAATTTTTATTTTAGTATTTGTTGCTTATTTGTCTAAACAACGAGATTTTAATTTTCGTCAACTAATAAAAGACGTTGTATTTTATTAAATTTTTTCAATATTAAAGGCTCTATATGTTTTCTAATTTTAACACCTTAACCGTTTAATTGAACCGGAGATAAACAAAAGTATTTATGCGCTATTCAGCAATGAGTCTACACTGCAATACCTTAAGCTGTCGAAGCGACAGCTTCACTGCAATGGTTTAAGCTCAGCTCCCAGATTTGATTGATTGGTGTGAAATCGGGATATGGAATTGGCTGGCTGAATGACCATGGTTCATTGAACAATGTAATTACTATGAAACGCTATTTAAAAAATACTATTGGTTCTAAGTTATATAAGTGTATAATTTATTTAACTTACAGTTAAATGTTTATGTCAGCCGACAGCAAGATATATATTTTTAATCTGTATTATTAATTGAATAAATTTTATGGATCAAACTTTGTTCTAAATTATAAACAACCTTCATTCAAATTTTATCATGCTTTTATAAATTCTCATGTTTTGATGAAGTATAATTCCATAATTACTTAAAAGATAATTATATTATTTACGTTTACATATTCTATAAAGCAGTTACCTATTTGTAAAAGAACTGCTAAAAATTATTGGTAAAGGAATTTTTCATAAAAAGAGCTGTAGCATTCATTTTATGCAACTTTAATTACTTATAAATCATATCATATTCTATAATTAATTTAAATGATAATTATTCTGTTCTAAATAAGTGATGATGCCAAGTGTAATCATTATTATTATTATAATAATATGCCATAAAATTTCAATGTTTCCAAGTTATTATTAACATTTGTTTAACATTCTTTGTTACATCCTTATAATGAAAAACACACATTAAAGATTTAACAAAGAATAATATACATTTAATTTTTAAAATCATTAATAAACTTTACCACCCAGAATATTTACAGGAAAGCATTTAATAAACTTTATCACTCGATTTGCTTGTAACATTGCCCTCTTTTATAATTTATCAAAACAATTATCGTTTTAGAAACAACATTCTTGTCCGTGGAGAATCCATTAGGTTATCCTATACATCTAAAATCTGAGAAATACGCTTTTGTCTGCCATTTGCATGGTTAATTTCAAATTACACCTCATTGTCGTAATATTATATTGCAAATATTTACAGATATTTATTTCATTACATTAAAATTTAGAATAATTTATATCTCTTACACTTACAGGTTTCAGGAATTTTAATGGTATTAATTTAAATCTTAAGATTAATAAAAATATTACATATTTTCAGTTAACAGTTACAACATTTTCAGTTAAATATTATGCATATAACTTTTTATTCTTTGAATTACATTTTATATGTTTTTTCATTTGATATTAATTTTGCTTATCAAGTAAAATGGAGCTTAAATAATGTATAATGGTATTAACAATTTTTTGGGGTGATTTTATTGATTATATTTTCGATTACTTTTCATTTGTATGTAAATTTTAAATTTGTTTTTAACATATTATTAATTGCTAAATGTAAAATTTTGAGCAAAGCTTATCTTTTAAGCACAATATGTTATTTTTTTAGCCTTTTATTGCAAAATAAACGGCATTTTTCAAATGAACTGAAGTTTAGTATCTGTATTTATGTTTGTAAAAAAACTTAAATGCTGCAAAAAGTACACAAAATTTACCGAAATTTTATTTTCAACTAATTACAATGTTTGCAAAAGACAATTTTTTTGTTTGTTTAACTGAAATATTTTAATAAAAGAAATTAATGTAATATTCTTTATTCTTCAAATATTTTTTATTTGAATGTATTGTCAAAGTAATTTATCATATATTATGTAAATTTGAGTAAACATAATACAATCGTATATAAGAAAGCTTATTTTCATAAAATTGTATAATGTTTATGTAAATTGTATAGTGTTATAATATTAGTAAGCTAAGTACATAGTAATTTGATATAAGTAAGTCTTATCTAAGTAGAGTAAACATTATACAATTTTATATATATTTAGTAAATACTCAAACGAAAATTTAATCGTTAATTAATTATAAAGTATTGTTTTAACCATTAATTGTTTAAGTATTATTTTAGTGATTCAATATTGGAATATTTATAATTGGTATACGATATTTACTATGAATATGTATGTAAATAAATCAAATAGAGAAATTTGGAAATGTTGCAGTGCTCATAATATATAGGAAAACTATTTAAACACACAAGAAAAAGTCTCAGAAGTTTTATTAAAACTTATATATGAATATCGTTTTTATGCATATAGTAATAAATCGAACATTTCTCAAAAATAAGTGCATAGTTTTCTCAGTTTTTATTATTAAAAATTTACATTTGTTTTCCTAATTTAGACACATTGACAACCAAAACAAAACGAATTTACAAATTTTATCCACACGACAAATTTTAAAAATAATACTTCCATGAAGATCAAAATTAAATAAACTAATTATCTCATTTTTCTTAATTTCTATGGATAATACTAAAAATGCTATGCACTTCAGAAATCACTTGACTCACATGGTAATTCCTGTGATTTTAATAGATAATATTATAATGAATTTTTATAGTAATTTACTGTAAATTCATTAATCTAATATATTAAAATTTTAAAAAATTATTTTAACATTAACAAACAAAATTTACAAAATTTAACAAATCAGCAAATTTTGAAAATAAAATTTATATGAAGTTGACAAATAAATTAATGTAATTTTTTTCATAAATTACTATGGATAATTCAAAGAATACTGTATTCTTCAAAAATTGTTTGATTCATATATTAATATAAATTATTTTTTGGAAATAATTCAAGATCACATTTCTTTTATTGGAATTAAAGAGAACACTTTAATATATTTCATTATTTTAAAAATTATGAAAGTTACTTTACTGTAAATTGCAATGTTTGAAAGAAGACATTGTTGCAAGATAAAAACAATTTACGCAAAAGAAATTTAAAATTAAGAAAACTCATTAATTCAAAATTAAGAAAACTGTTATTAAAACTTTGTGTGCTTATATGTGTAATGTGGAGGTAAATTTTCTTCTGAACAGGACATATATGTATGCTTAGAGTCATATTTCTGGAATTTTTTGTAATTCTTTATACATTAGTAAGTTGGTTTTCCACAATTTACTATTTCCAATAACATTTATAATGATGCTAAGTTTCTAAACGATGATACCAGTGTCGTCATATTTTAGTAAATTTAGTTGATGTTTACTGTATATTTAATTATTTATAGCATTTAAAAATTCAATGTGGCATATTAAAGAACAAAGATAAAACCTTTATTTTGAATAAAACAGCTTAAAGAAATAAAGCAATATGCAGGTTATTAAAATATTTTGAACATTTGTGAATAAAATGGAAATTAAAAGAATGTAGATCACTAGACTATAATCCTAACTATCAATCTTTAACGCAAAAATTTACATTTAAAAATGTCCTTCTTTGGAAAAAGAAAATAAGCCTGGCTGAAATTTTTTTAATGTAAAAGTTACATTCCCTTGTGATGTGAAGCAGCTTTAATTAAAATTCTATGTATTTTGGATCTTTTCAAAAGCATAGAATGGTAAACTTCATGAACTTTCAAGGAGGCAAAATTATATAATTTGAGTAGCTGGGATGGGTACATTCTTCCAGATTTCAGGAGCTTTTAGATGCACGGTATCTAAAGTAATGATACTGTACACATTATACGTTAATAAAATATCGAAAGACCAAAATAATAGACAGAAACAGAAGAGGCGTAAAAGAGACCATAAAAATTAATGATAATGTGTAAAACAATTTTGCAATGTTTGTGACAGCTGAGTATCATTATTTGAATGACCGAGTGAAAGTAATTACAGAAAAGCATAAACCGAAGCTTTCTAAGCGAAAGTTCCAAGCATCTATTATGTTTATTATCTACTGTGCACATGAAATGTTATTGAATTTTAAGTGAAAGAAAGACAATAATGTGATTACCCTAATAATTTTTCTCACCTTTTCTATAACTAATAATATGATTAGATAATAAGCTTCCTCATTTTTTCTTCATAACAAGACTAATGCTCATTTGAAGCACACATGTACCAGCATATGATCGTAATTATATCTATGAAACTGACGTGGATGTATAGACGTGGATGCGTAGTAATGACAATTATATTGTGGCATTCTGTACGCCCAAATTACTGGAAAGAAGCCTAGAAATTTTACAATGATCCAGATTCCTCTTATAATGTATTTCTGCAAGAAATGGAATTTTCTTTAATATTCAGTTTGGTATTTAAGCAGTGGAACATTTCCAATCATGAGTTGATAAACACAATACTAAAGTGAGACATCTACATTATCCTGCTCAATCCATTAACCACTAATATAACGCACTATGATATAACACAGATGTTCAATATGGAATCAATATATTCCATTGGTATCACTTTCGGAGTTTTTGAAATTCTTCCATGATTAATATTACAGTATTGGATTCGATTTTATTCGCATTCAGCACTTATGTGATTCTATTCTCCAGTGCATCTAATCTGTATTACAAATTCCCATACATCTTACTCAAGAATAAATTATTTCTTATGCATCATAGTTTTCCATTATTTTGATAAGTGCTTGCATATTATATAACTCTAATATCGATATTTTGAACTTTTGTTACGCAAAAAATAAAGGTTTTTTTATATATCAAAAATACTGGATACCAATCTGTAGATTAAGTCAAGGATGAAAGATTGTGATAGAAGTTTTAAACATACATTTGCACCGATACGCTTACTTTGGACTGGAATTTCAAGTTTGTTAATTGATGGTGGTTTGTTACATATCCTAATTTTAATCAACATATGTGATGGCACACTTTTATCCAGTTTGCAGTATATAGCAACAAAAGGAAATTAATATAATTTTACTGAGTCAAAATAGAATATTCTATTCATGAACACTTTTTTATCATAAGAATTTTAAAACTTTCATCATAATGAATGTTATGCATTAGTTTTTTATGAGAATAAATCTGGCTAAATGTTTCTTAAAACATAAAAGAAGAAATCAATTAGATTTTTTTACGGGATAGCAACACGCGAAAAATGATATGTAACATTAAAACATTAAAAAGTATACCTAATTTTTTGTTAATTTTTTATCTCCTATCACTTTTAAATTTTAATTATTTTGTAAATATTTATTATTATCCCTTAACCACAAATATAAAAACAAAACTCTAAATTAAGTATTTCGTGACTATTTACTATAAAATAACTTTTTATAATCTTTGAGTAAAGTTTTGGCATAGTTTAAAATATTTTATGCATCCTTCTAAGAAAAATCTTTTCTCCTTAGGGTAAAACAAAAACACTTTATTTATCTTTTCTAAAGAAAAGTTCATTCTAGCAATTTGCCAAAATCTACCTTAAAAAATAAATTTTAACTATCATTAAAAATTCTTGTAATATTTCCTGGTTTATGAAAGTCTGAAGAAATTTTTGCTAACATCAAAAAAAGATAAGGGAAAAGTAAAAATTAAAAAGATTATCGAAGTAAATAACTATTTTAATAGATTTTTAAATCATTGTTTTACTTTAAATTGCAAATAAAATTCTTTTATTTTTTTACTCCGATTGTTTTAATATAAATAATGTGCATATGTTTCAGATTTTATAAAGAATATCTTTTCAAAAAAAAAATCAAAATAATGTAAAATATAATGAAAATAATAGTAAAGCATAAAAATAAAAAAATTACAAACATTTAAAAAATATATCATAAAATTCTTATTAAATATTCATAGATGATATAAAACCAGCACAATAAAATGTTTAGTAATGACATACAGTTGATTTTAATTAAAATATAAATATTTATGAGAAAAATTGCTTGGTTAAAAAAGTAATTTTATACGCATTCATGAAAATCATGTACAAACAAAGGTTTTTACACGTCCCTAAATTTTAATATACTAATTTATTTTTATCACCAAATTTAGGAAAAAAGATTTTTTTTCACTAAGTTTGGGAAATGTTATGAAATGTTGCTTGTTAAAACAAGAAAAAATGAAAATGAATCTTTCATGAACCATATACTTCTTATTTACAGACAGAATTGTTGTACAAAGTCAAAATACTTTTGAACATTTCCATCATAAATTTCACAATGAATTTTGTGAATCTTATAATTGAAAATTTACATAAATTATCAATTATAAGATTGTATATGTGTCATTATGCCCACAAAGGTATAAATCAGCAAATATTTCTTATCTCAAATCTTCCACCACTACAAGCCCCAAAAGGTAAAACATGCTTAGAAGTTGTCACAAAAATTATATGTACTATTTGTCATTTGCATTCTGCTTATGCCACACAGTAAAAGGGAATATTTGAGTTGATTTGTTAACATGTAGAGCTGTTCTTTGCATGTCAATTAATTTAGGGATGTTCTTTTTCAAAATGAGCTCCCGTTTATTCTTTCAAATCATCGTAGATTTGGAGGGAACTTAATAATTTTTAACTCTATCATATACACAGGGAACATATTTATATGGATCAACCAAAAAGCTATATTATTTGTGTGGATGCATAGATCTCCATATTTTTCCACTCCGAAGCGTGAATGCTTATGCCAATTGAAATGATGCTTATGTATGCCTTTTTAACGGAGTAATAGGTGATGATTTCCAGCTTCATAATGACAAAGCAACATCGCACAGTGTTTCGCATCCATTAGCGCGTGTTTTGAGAAGCAACCAATTCAGCCTTTGAATTGATAAATTCGATCACCAGTCCTGAATTCTACTTGGCATATTTGGGATGCTTTATGAAAACATATAGTTATTTTCACAGTTATTAAAAAATGACTTTATCCAACCTTATAGCTTCTTTGCGAGAGGAATTGCCGTCACCTTCTCCCGGACTGATAGTTTGCATAATTTTCAACCATATATATCATGTGTGTTTTGTATTTCGCCAAAGGAGATCATATTTCATATTAAAGGCACATTATTGATACGAAGCGTCACTTTCAGTTTTTCTTTTTTTATTTATGCATATACTAATCTGCAAAATACAATAATCGTTTAACGTTTATTTAAAATTTCAGTACAATTTTTAAGTAATCGCTATTTTTATAATTTTTCCCTTCATTTTTGGAAATCAGTGTACACGAATTACTTTGTAATTGTGGTTAAAGTATCATTATCAAAATACATTAATAAAATTATTTCTCAGTTCTGAATGTGTCTTTTAACTTTTTACTGATCAAAACTGAACTTTTAGATTTTAAGCAGCAAGAGATATAGTCATAATAAGCATAAGAAAAAGCTTTAAATTCTAGAGTAGTATATTAACAATTAGCTTCTTCAGTAATTTTTCAAAATATCATTTAATAGTTGAGTAATTTGGAATTTACTTCCAACACAATTACTTGAATATGAATTTACTTCCTGCCCCAAATTCATTCAGGTATTTTGGGTTTGCCTAAATCATCATAGATTCAAATAAGTATTTATGAATGGCATATATAAATTTATGAATGGATGTCTTTTAATCTCTTATTTTTCTCCATTTACTTTGTCACCTAAAATGTCTCTACATCAATCATGATTCATTTAGAATAATTTAATTTTAATTATTTTAATTGAATTAGTTGAATTAATGAAAAATTTGCATATTTCCATTTTCGTATATTAACCCTTTGTAATTTCAAATAGAGTAGAATTTTTTCCCTAAATAATGAGGAAATTTAATCAATGTATTCTAACTTAAAGACAAAAATAAAATGACCGTATGATCAAAGCGGGACGTTCTTTTAAGCAATGAAAAAGACAATGTAGATAATGAAAGCGTTTGATAAACATTCATATAACTTGCAATGTTTATAAAATATTTTAACTACTTTTAAGATATTTTACATTGAAATAAAATAATGAAACTGCATTTTAAAAACAAAATCAAAATACTTCAACTTAAACTATACATTAATAATTTTGTAAATAACTTCATATTTATCAAAAATAAATACGAATTTAATATCAAAAGAGAAAAAACGAGACAAAATCTGTGCCTAAATATTTTTATCACTTGAAACATTAAATACATTTTATTTTCTTGATTTGTCAAATTCCATTACGTAACAGTTAAAATGTGATACAAATTAATTATCTCATATAATGTTAATTAAAATAACTGAAATTGTTACGCGTTAATTATCCATTCTTTACACGACACATATCACTCTACATTGAATAAGTTCCCTAACAAACTTCCCTTAACCTGTCTTGTGGGAGAAATAAAATGCTTGCTTTTCTCTTCTAAGCAAAACTTAATAGCAATTACTCATCCAAAAATTCTTCCTCATTAGTAAACTTCCATTATTATGAAGAAATCTCATATACTTTCTAAATTTACAAGAGTTTTATAAACTTTGCTGCCTTCCAAGAAACTTCAGCGCATGGAAATATTTAAAGTGGTAAAATAAAAACATGGTGCAGGGAAAGTGTATATTAAAGCAAGCAATGCTCTCGAAAGCACTATTCGAAATGATTTATTGTTTTAAGCGTTAAATGAAAAACTCTTTTATTATACAAATGGTAGTTTTATTCGTCACATTTTTATTCAAGATATTTTTGAGAGTTTAAGTAAATACAGTAAAGGAAGTGAAAATTTACTATTGAAAATCAAATTGGAATATCCCATATTGTTTGTAAGAATTCTTAAAAAGACTACAAATAAGATTATTAAATATACTTTAAAAGTTTAAAAACTTAACATGAATTTTAATTTCCATTATAATCTAAAAGCTTTATTAATGGCTAGGTTAATAAATTATGAAAACTCATTATAAGATAAAAGTTAACATTATAATGAATTTATAGCTTCACATTAAGATTTAACACACGTACATTATAGTGAACTCTTATAGTTCCATAATATATATATATATATATATATATATATATATATAATAATTAATGTAATTGTTTATTATATTTAATTTCAGCTATGATATCTAAGGAAATAATGCTTATAATAAAAATTGTTCACACACACACACAATTTCTACCACTAATCTGAAATTTTATAAAAAAAAATTAAGCTATATTTGCAAATACAAAAATCTCTCAATAGAAAATGCAAAGAAAAGTACGTTCAATTTTCATCAATTATTCCAATTTGGTATGTTATTTAAAATATTACTTTTGAGTTCAAACGAAGACCAGGTTAGTTTAGAAAAATGTTTTAAATATTTACTTAATTTAATCCACATTATTTTAAATTTATTTAAAAATTTTATAAAATATACCTTAAGTAAATTATTTTTACTATTTTTCTGTGAGTTTAGTAGCATAATTTATAATGTCATTCGTTTATTGCATAGTGTAATAATGGTACGAGTAAATAAATAAGTTTTCATGCATGTATTTAGCATCATCATATATTATGTTTTAAAACTTTTTTTTCATTTGTAGACTGCAGAACTATGTCAGTCTTTATCTTTTGAAAGAATTTATATTTATTTACTCTTTTTCTATTTTTCGTCTATTTTATTTTCTGGAAATTTAAGCTACCATTAAAAAACTATGGCTTACAGCCTACCAAAAGACTTAGTCTCCAATGTTTTGCAAGTAATTAAATAATATTATAATCGAATCTCATATTTCTTAAATGTAAGTACAATATTGATAACTTTTCTTTTACAAAATTACTTTCATCATGAAAAAGATTGCAACTACATTTCTTTTTTTTTTAATCCACATTTTATTTTTGCTTTAACTAAATTTAACGTTATTAATGATATTTTTGTAATATTACAACAATTTTTTTGAAATATCATGAAAAGAAATCACCAGACAATTACGATGTTGTAAAAATTAGCGTATGTCTACAATAAATAATTGGGATGTGTAACTTTGGAATAGAAAATGTACTTTCAATATGAAGTATGATCCCCTCCCCGGGAAGCAATACAACACATGCAAGCGATGTGTGATGATCTCAATTATGTATGAAATGCGAGTCATGATCTCAATTAAGTATGAAGTGCGATTTATTTATTGCTCTTCCAAAGCAGTTGAAAGCGTAGCTAAAGTCTTTAGAGTGGGATTGAGAACATCTACACGTCGTCCTAGAGCGAATTGGCCTCAGCATGCGTTTAATGGTTTCCTGCTTAATAAGCATTCCCAATGCCAGTCCTGTACGGTCTCGCATTATCATTCTCTAGAGCGAAAGCATCACTTATTGTCCCGTGATAAGGCCGCATACAAGCATCTATGATGTCGTCTCTATAAGTATGAGTATTAAAATTTTCATGGGAAAAGACATGGAGTTCTCTGTGTCCATCCAAAGAGATACCACTCCAAATACAGATGCTGTCTGCTCCGTATACATCTCTTTCACGGATGTTTGATGTATGAAAACGAACTCCCACTTTTTCTTCATATGAAAATTCGCCTACTATCGCTTTTGAGATTAAACCTGGGCTCATTCGTAATAAGAAGAGCCGACCATTGTTTATGGATCCAGTGGACATGTTGTTGACATCCCATTGCAGACGTTCTGGATTACTTGGATGACTTGAGAGGGGATGCAAATGACTGGTTGCTTCACATAAAGACCATGTTTTTGAAGCCTTCGAAGCATGGTTGATCTGGATACCAACCTTCCACAGATTGCAGCGAGGGAGTATCTGAGTTCAGCAGAAGTTGCGGTTCTACTCCTTCGTTTCCATAATAACAGTTATTGATTATCGTTACTCGTTGTAGCACATGACCGTCCTTGGCTGATCCTTCTGGCTACCGAATCCGTCGTTAGAAATTGTCGATAGATTCTATGAACCCCAGACAGACTCACGTTCAACTATATTGCCACTTCTATCTGACTTTGTCCTGACTCTAGTCTCACAATAGCTCACCATCAAAAGTGCTCGGTCAAATCATGCCTGGAAGCCATTGTAAAATGTTTTCTATACAAGGTTTTTAATGTCAGATACGCAGTAACAGTTGCTGCCTTGTTCTGATACATCCATTTTTGTGTTCCATGCAAATGACGTATTCCAACAGTAGCACCACTATTTTGCAAAACTTCATATTATTCAGCTCCTTTTACTTAACATATTCAAATTTCATTGATATTGTTTATTTTTGGTAGAGTTATCCCTATTTTTGTGATTTCTTCTTTATTTTCGGTAACAAGTGTATATATGCAGAAATTACAGTGTTAAATATGTGAAGTGAAGGATCCTAGTGCTTCTGAAATATTCTTTCTTAATAATAAGAATAAATAATAAATTAATAAGTGTAAATAGTGAAATTTATGCAAAAAATAAGCATGACTTTTAAATTATTTAGTTAATATAACAGGAAATGTGTTTTAAAGCAGATTAACTGAAATAATTAATATTAATGTAAGATAAAAAATCTACAGATTTGCAAGAGAAAATTTCAATGAATTATGATACGATTTTTCTTTTTGAAAATTTATGCATTTATAGGCAAAACATTTCAAAGTGTCCGAGTATTAGATGACAATGGTTATATTAATATATAAAGAGCAACATCATCCACGAGCAAAAGCATAAATAAATATTCAAAAAGGGGAAAGAAAATAGTTGATTATAAGTAAACGAAGATTTTTGGAGAGTTAATTCAAGAAAGAAATATTTAGGAAAAATGATGCTAGAAACAAATATTAGGCAACAAATTATCTAAAATGTAAATGGAATGGTTTGAATTCTAGTACCCCTTATGAGCCAAAGATAGTAATTACAAGCAAACAGGAGTTACCAAAAAGCTAAATTAAATATTATTATAAGATTATAATTAATTAAAAATTGAAACAGTTTAAATTCAAGTGTTGTAACACTTTTTAGCATCCCGTGACAAGATATCAAATATTTTCGTTTAATTAAGAAACAATATATGAATTCTTCCAAATAACAATATATAAAGTGTCTTTTAAGTGCTAAACAAGCTAACTAAATTTATTAAGTAAAGCATATTTAAGCGCTTTTAAAGATCTAATTCATCTAACATGTAATCCCATAAGACTTAATGACATTCATTTTTATGTTTTTAATGAACTGATGTCAGACACTTTCACCCTATTGTAACTTATTGCTTTCATTTTATCCAAGAATAAATGTTATTTCTTGGCATTCACGAGAATTTATTGTCTCATTAGTCAATCAGTAAATAATACCTTGGGGGTATTTATTTCTTCCGAGACTCCCTTAATCCTTCTCAATCTTCTACCACACACAAAAAGCGCTTAACTTTAACCGAATGCTTAACCCTGAAAAGGAATAAACATATTAATTTAATTAGAGAAACTATTCATTTTACTAATAATAAAAATAGTCACATGACTCTATTTGAAATATTTAAAGCTAAATGAAATCAATTACCTTAGCATTTTTTTTCTTAAAGCATTACAACAGTTAAAAATGAAGAGACATTTATAAATGTATTTACTCAAGTTAAGTTCCATAAATCAAACATTTTTTATCTAATCTTACATTATTTACTAATTTTTTTTAAATTGATATTTTAGATCTAAATTTTAAAAAAGATAATAAGAAACACCTTTTTATTTAAAACTTTTGACATTAAAAATTTTGAATAAAAAATAACATTTTAAAATTTTTTTCAATGCATATATTTAACTTGTTATAAAAATTTAAATTTTAATATAATGGGATTTGGATACGGTCAGATTTACTTAATCAATAATTTTAATTAAAAACAGTTCACAGTAATTACTACTTAATTTTTATGTAAGCAGATTAACTGAGAATATTTGTGTTATTTATCTTTTTTAATTTACCATTTAAAACCATCTAGAACTTAATTAATAGATACTTTAAAATTAGTCAAACAATTAAATATTTTTCTACAATAATATTTTGAAACATTTTTATCTTAATAAGAGCTGATGGAAAAGTTTTTTAAATGAAACTTTTCTTATGTTTTATATTTCTCTAAAGTATCAAAACTTTCCAGATATTATTGTTTTGTGAATATATGAATTAAATGCATCAAAGAGAGGATTCTCTTAAAATTGCAAATCCATTGTAAGGAACCGTATTTAAGTGGTATATGCATTTTTCTTAGATGAAAGAAAAAAAATAATATCCATTATTAATTTTAAGCGTATCGTAATATATTAAAATTGAATAGATTAATTCTGAATAATTAATGTATTTCAAAACAACATAAAGCTGAAGTATTATGATAGATATATCATTATATTTTCTGCACAGTTTACATGAAAAATATGTCTGAATGCTCTAATCTTTGTAAGTGATTTCAAATCTATAATTAGACAAGCAGAAGAATATTTGATCATATTAAGCAATTCACATTTACTATAATAGGCATATTTGATTGAAATATAAAAGATTTTAATGAAATTTTTATAAAACTACATTTTATCTTCTCTTATTGAAATAGATACATTTCGCTCATAAATAAAACCATGTATTATATTAATTTAAATAATCTTTTTTAAAAAGTAATTTATAAGTTACTTTTTTTCTAATTAAACTTACATCTCATTTTTTAAAATAAACCATAAACATCATTTCACAAATAACATTTAATACACTTCAAATAACATTTGAAAATATTATAGTTCGGTATTCCTATTTGTTTAAATATTTTAAAATATTAATGATTACTTTATTCTGAATTATAATAAAGCTAATGTTAATATAGACTGTTAAAAAGGTAGCTTAAATTTTTCTATTCGTTTTTCATGTCTTCATAAACTTCAACAACCGTATAATGGAAACCTTCTGTGTATTTTCCATTCATTTAGTGACTTTTCTTAAAATTTTAAATATCTTAAAATAAGCAAAGATCAAAGGGAAATTTATATATATATATATATATATATATATATAATCAGCTACATTTATCAATAAATAAAATGTATTATACAAAAGAATAAAAATATTAGTTACATTTTTTAGCGTAACAGTTGAAAATAATTACATTTTATTTTAAAAGACATTTGTCTAAGAAATAAAAAAAAAATTAGATTAAAAATTACTCAGATAAATCAATAAGTAAAATATAGTCACCTTTTAAAAGGATCTTGAGTTTCAAGGAAGAAATTATTTACTTTTTT
>JAPDSC010107336.1:0-19749 GCA_026290005.1 Latrodectus geometricus
TCCTAGTAGCCAGATAAACAATGAAATCTGTCAAAAAAAAAAAAAAAAAATAAATAAATAAAATATTCACCGCATTCAAAATTTTGCAAAAAGTATTGTACTGCAGCTGTGCCAGAAACTGTCTTTAAACTTTTCATTAATGGTGGAATTGAGTTCTTATGATTTAGTTGAGCTTAAGTAATCAAATAGTGCATTCATTTTCACTTTTTGTATTTATCATTGAAGTTTCAGTTTAAGCAGCATAATTAATTGTATACTATTCCATTGTATCCCTGTATGATAATTATCATAACAGGAAAGAAATAAATCATTGGAACAACTTTGATATACCCCCCAAAAATTACGCGCCAAATCTGGCATTCCCTACGGACTTTTTAGGGTTGCTGTTTCTTATTTTGGTGTTGCTAATTTAGGTTTTTGCTGTTGTCAAATTTAGTACTTGCATTTTGTACCATTTTTTTTTTTTAAAAGTTTTTTTAAGTTTTTTTTTTGTTATTAATTATTTGTATTCAGCAAGAATCTCTCTTGGTGAGGAAAAATTTCCGATTTGGGGGGGGGGGTATTATCAAAGTAGTTCCAAATCGTTATTAATGTCATAAATGTTTGCATCATGTCTTGTTTAAAAAGGTTTACATTTTTAAAAACTGCTAAAAAAGTACAATCAAATAAAAATAATTAATTTATTGACAGAACTTATTTAAACACCAAAATTTATTTCTGATTTAAACTGCAATCACTTTGATAATCAATTGTGGGGGTATGATTTAATAGTACCATTAATTGTTATATGGGTAATTACATGCTATCCTGTTGACCTTTTTTGCCATTAAATTTTTCATCAGAAGTTACAAATTTTAATTTTTTTTTTTCAGAATGTGAAGAAAAAGCTGAATAATTAATTTATATCTTCATTGTAACAATTATATAAAATTTTATTTGTAATTTATAAAACGCCAAATTTAATCACTAAAAGACATATCTTTTCAGTGATATGGTAGATGGAATAATATGTAAGTATCTAACATATTATCCCATCGACATGTATAATTTTTGTAAATAAGTGTATACTTAGTTTTATTATCTGCAATTGTTATTTTGTTATATTGAATTGCTAATGTTTTTTGTTAGGCTTGCCACAGCTGTTGATGTAGTTTTAGCATTTTAATAGAAGGTTGGTCTTTGGGATTATCATTATCAACTAATCAAACATTTTGGGAAATATTTAACGATGGGTAAATGGCAAAGAATACTGTCTAGTTACTTATTAGAATTTATATTGTGCTATATTTACCCAAAGGTTAAAATGCTTTCTATCAATTAGAAAATTTAGAAATTTTAAACTGACATCTAATGTTTTTTTAGAATTTTTTACCTGTCACTTTTTTCTAGTTAAGACTGAAAGGAGTGTTTATAATGGGCCATCATATATTACTTTTATAAGAAAGAAATGTTATGCCTAAAAATAAATCAAAATCTGGATTTCAAAATTTATATTTAAATAAATTTTATGATTGAATTTATTTTAAAGTATTATATATTATCACTAATTTTTTGCTTCCTAGATATTATACATTTATATTATATTATCATGTAATATTTTAGATGGCATTATCATCTTATTGGTTGTCCCAAAAGCGTAAAGATTTAGTTGAAAGAGCTATTGTTGCAAAAAGAGAAAAAGAAGAGGTTCGTGCTAGAAAATGTAAAGAAGTAGCTTCATATCACAGGGAATTGGCTCTTAAATCTTCTAAATATAAAAATTTAGAAGAAGGAAATGTTTTAAAGACTCCGAGGCAAGTTTATTGTTTAGTTTTTAACTATGCAAAGTTCATGAATTTGAAAAAGTCGTTTATAAGAGGAATATCTCATGTTTTGCTGGAACTTATGTTGTACACTTTTATTAATGTATCAAATTGCCAAATGATATGTTTGTTTTTATCATTTGGCCATTTGATATGTAATTTTACTTTAAATTTTCAAGAAATGTATTATACATACACAGTTAAAATAATTTTATTTTTCTTTAATTTTCTAAAAGATTTAATTCTCTGCTGACTGAAAGTCAAAATTAAATTCTATAATAGTATACAAAAATAATTCTAAATAAAAATTGTAGATTTGTTGTCATTGAATCCCCTTGATTTGCTTTGTTGTCCTGCATTTTTACACATCTTTCTGTATTGAAATAAACTGCTTTTTTATGGGAGAAAGTTTCAGAAATACAAGATCATTTTTTTATTCTTTTATTTGAACAATCATTGCAATGCTTATAATAAATATTTCATTGCTATGGAAAAGTATAATCATCAAAATGCTTGAAAAATTCCTGGACTAAAAGAAAATTAACAAAATTGCTGGCTATTGCTTTTTAAACTAATTCTTTTTTGAATGTTACAGACAATATAAAATAAAAATAATCTGTAAAAATTAAATTGTAAAAAACTTTTTTTTAAAAAAAAAAAAAATATATGTTTAATATATTTAAAATAAGATAAAACCCTTAAAATATTTCTATGAGGAACTGTAAAAGAATTTTTTATTTGAATATTTTAAACAACATTGAGGTATAACGAAAATTCCTTTTTGTAGTTTAGTTTTAGAGAAAAATATTTTAGAAACCTCACTCTATCTCTCAGTGTAATTAGGCCTGAAAAATTCATCAAATAATTGACAAACATTATATTATATACATTTAATCTACTAGTGAAAAGTTGTTTAAGTGAAATAATTCTATTTAAATTGAATACTGTATCAACACAAAATTCAATTCTTTTCTTTGGACTACTTTACTTTTATTCTTGTATTGAACATTTTTTATATATTTTACAATTTTATGTATTTTTTCTTTTGGCTCTTTTCTCAAATTTTATCTTTACCAACTGAACTGAAAACTGAATGGTTAATGCTGGAACCACTGGTTCAACAGTCTGTTAGTTCAATTTCCACTTTGAATGTTTATTGTTGTTTGAAATTCATTTTAAATTTTAGGTGTCAGTCTAGTTAGCTTTCTTTGTTCCTTTGTTGTAGTTTGTAACATTTGTTTGTCCCTCGACAAAAATTACTGTTGAGGGGCAAACAAATATTGCCAACATTTTAAATTAGAGATATTCAAACTTTTTATCATGAGGTACTTTAGTTTTTTGAATGAATTTAGAATAAATCTGAATGTTATAAAAAATGAATGCAAACTATATTTACATAGTATGTGAAATTTTTTTTATATTAATATAAACTCTATCATATTTTTAAAATTTATCATTGAATTTTAATGTATAACTATATTTGTATTTTCTGTTAAATTTAGATGTAATCTTAGAATATTGGCAAAATTTAATATTGACTTTACTAAATAAATTTTTACCTTGTGAAAAATTTTTCAAAGAAACTTTTAAATTTTTGTTTTTAAAAGTTTTTGCTGTTAACAAATTTATATATATTTTAATTAACTGAAAATCTTGTTGGTTAGTTTTCATTACAAGCAACATATAAGCTTAAAAGTTGCAGTTTTTCGATCTCATTTTAAGGGATTTTCATTTAAAATAATTTTCCTATTTTCAAGTGAATAATATATTTAATTTACCTTTATTTTATATTTTTGGGAAAATTGCTTGTAATTTAAAAATATTAAATATAATTTATTTTCACTTTTTGATAGTATTTTTGACTTAATGCTCAGAGTGATTTAATTTTCTTTATTTCTGGTTTTTAATTCTGTACAATATAAGAGTAATTTAAAATAGATAATTTTTTAGATGCTTAAAACTTTTAAATTTTTGATTTCTATCAGATATTTATTATATTGCATGTGAATTATTTATTAAATTTTTTTCTTTAATTATACTAAGAAATTTGGTATTTGTGTATTATCCCATTGAAAAAATATATATTGTTTATTAATAATGCGATTTAGCATTGCATAAATTACAAATAAAATATTTGTTATAATCTATTTTCTACATTGAAGATATAAAACCATTCTAATTTTCTTTCACATTTTGAAAAAAAAAAAAAAAATTAAAATTTGCAAAATTCAACAACATATTTGTATGACATTAAAAGTTGACAAGATAATGCATAAATTCCAGAAATTTAATATTTCAATATTTTTTAAGTTCCTGTCGATTAAAAAGCTCTTTATTAATTTTATACAATTTAAACCTCAATTTCATTTTAAATAAAGTAAAAAGTTTAATACTATGAAGAAAATTAAGTAGTTTTCCAAGCAATTGCAATTTCTGAAATTTATTTAATCATAACCAAGAATAAGGCTTAACAGAATTTCATTAAGTTTATATATTGTAGATATAAGATAGATCTAACTTCTGCCATTTAAAGTTACGTCTTTTTAGTAAATATTTTCTAGATCCGTATTATACATGTATGTGTAATGTTGCTATGAAATTTACTCAAATAAATGTCTAGTAAATAAATTCAGTATAAAAATAAGTAAAAAAAAATAATTTTTGTGTTGTGGAATGCAATTTAAAGTTCATTATATGGTTTGTAGTTTAACCATTCATTATGAAAAAAATTTATTACCATAATTTGTTATTTTTTTACAAACCAATTAATAAGCAATATAAAGTATATTTTATTCTTAAATGGAATTTGATTAAATATGCTTAATTCAGTCTATTGTAATATACCTACTCCCTTGTATCCTACAGTCAAGGATTTTTATAAGCTTTTAACTTTTCTTAAGACAACTATTTACCAAATTATATGATGACTTAATTCATAGGTATAAGTAGAAACAAATTAAATAATAAAATTTGTGAAATTTCACATTTTCAACTTGGAAATCAAACTTAACTATAGTTTTCTTATTCATTTTCTATAGATTGTTGATCATCTTTACTTATTATTAAACATTGCTGCTGTTATACTTGGCTAAAGTAATTATTCGGTTCTTTTTAAAGTGAAGCAAAAAACACCTTTTAGACACATTGCATTATATGTTGCAATTTAAAGAGAAGAATTCTGGAAAATAGTTCAAATTTTTGTATTAATTTATACAGTTTTTGTAATTTTATTTTCTTTGAAACCACTTTTATAAATTAATATATAATAGGGCAAATGAAGAATCCAGAGTGAGAGAAAATCTTAAAGTTGCCAAAAGAGAAAAAATAGAATTAAGAAGACAAAAGTTAGCTTATCTTTTAGCCACTGAAAATGATCAATATATGGTAAAATATTTAATTTTTTATGGTTTAATTTCCATGCTATAAACATTGATATCTATAATTATTAAGTTATTTTTCATATTTACAATAAGTTCATTGTCTAAACTTTTAACATAAGTTATTTAAATTGGTTTGAATTATATGTAATATTAAGAAAGAATTGCAAGAACTGAAAGAAAAAGAAAGACATAAAGATCCGTGGAATATTTGCAACTTAAAAGAGCAAATTGAAGACTTACAGCGAAAAAGAAGAGATGCTGAAGAGAATGTATGTGTTTTTTACTTAAATAATTAATTTTGTTACATTTAATATAAATACAGGAAACTTTATACAAGATATAGATTATAATATTTAAATATTCTTCCCACATATTGATTTTAATTTTTAAAACCTTAATTTTTTATATTTATTTGATATTGATGAAATTTCAGTTTATTTGTTAATCTATGTAAAAATCTGCTATTATTGCCATTTAATAGGCATTTTTGTAATTGAATAATGATTGTGTGATATATATTTTTATAAAATATAGCAAGTTAAACGAAATTTTCTTCTGAAATATTAAGATATATAAATGTGTGTGAAACCAAAAAAATATTCTTTTAATTTTAAGTATTTTTTCAAAATTTTGTAATTCAATCTTTAATTATAACAACTTTAATTCTTTCTCAAACATAATATTTTTTAATTATGTTGATAATTTTTTTTTTTTAAGATACATTTTGGAATTTGTTAGGTTTATAACTCATTTATCTTCAAAAATAACTTAAAATTCTATTATTGGACTTGAATCTGGTATTGTAAAGACTAATCTAAGTTTTCATTTTCATTTGATATTAATTAAGTTATTAATTATTAATTAAAAATATTAGTTAAAAATTACATGATGTGACCACAGACCACATTGTTTTTCCTTGTTAAATTTTAAAAGTAACTTTTAAAACTTTATATTATTTGCATTATAATTGTCCTGAGATTGTTCTGTAATTTACTGGGATATTAAAAACAGATAATTTTTCATATACATAGCTATAAATATGTCTAAGGGTTATGGGTAATTTTGTTTAGACATTAATTATTCATTCAGTTAGGTATCAAGGAATAATTTTAACTGTTTGTAAGTGCAGTGACATGAAAATAGTCATTAGAATAATTATAAATAAATTTATGTAAAATGTATTATATACAATGTTTTATATTAGATAATTAATCAACAATTTATGTATAAGCATTTTTAAAAATGGTATTAATTTTAAGGTTATTCATAATGCTAAAAATATACTTAAAGTAAAATTCTAAACTTTCTTTTATTTTTTGAAGTACAAAGATATGTAATGTATGTTGAATCAAAATGTCATTCAACTTTTCCAGTGCTTTTATTTTACACATTCATTAGTTTATTTTTCTAGATATATTAAAAAAATTAAAATTCATTAATTCTTAGTTTTGATTAATTCAAAATAAATGTATAAATAATAAAAGTATACTAATATAAATAAAAAACAATCTGAGTGTATTTATATTTATCTGAGATCAATGATTTCTTTTATATGCATACCTATGAATTTATGCATGCACTTATTGTTTTAATTTAATTCTGAAGTGAACGTAATATATATATGTGTGCATGTATATGCCTTTATATCTTATATTCCATCCATATGTATTTTCAGATGCAGAAAAGATATATGCATCATGTTTTTTCTTCAGAAACATCTATTTTAGGAGAGGTATGTTTTTCTAAAATCTATCAAATAATTCTAAGATGTAAGTAATTAATTTTTTGCATTATTTAAATAAAACTAAACCCACAGTAAATACAGTTGCTTAAACTTTAAAAATTAATAATTAGTGTGCCAAATTATGAATTCATCTGTTAAGTTCTTTGGCGAAAGTGAATTTCTGTTAGAAAAATATTACAGGCTGTATTAGCTTCTGAATTCATTTTATCTGATCTTGTTGACAATTCTATTTCATTGTTCTTTTTAAATTTAGTTTGATAAATCTCTGGAGAAAGTTCTTTATGAGTGTTGAAAAAATGTTTAAAAATTTCCTCTCATATTCTTTGCTTCATTTATTTTCTTTTGTAATCTTGCATTTACAATTAAAAATAAACATAAAGTCTTTATGTATTTAAGATAAAATTGTTCAATCTTCATTATTATGTTTTTCTCTACAACAAGTTTTATCATTTTTAAGACGATTTTTTTTCTCTTAATATGTAATTAAAGCATAAAAAAATTAGTAGACTTTTAAGGTATATTTAATTTTATAATGAAATAAATATAGATTTATAATCACACACACACACATATATATATATTAAGTAAGTTATATTGAATGGATAAAGATAAAACAATAAAGAAACAATACAATTTACAATCAAAAAGACAAATTGAAGAAGAACAATAAAATATAATTAAGGAAAGAGCATAGTCATCAGGAGGGAGATAGTCAGCTATGCGAAATAGACATCCTTTTCTGACAAACACGAAAGACAAAGGTCTAAAGATATTTGTGCTATTCCCCCGAAGAGTGTCTCTATAGGAAGGAAATACTACAATATCAACATTTGAAATAGATTGAAAATGTAATACATTGAAAAATGAGAAATACAATAAATAGGCAAAGCTATACAATAAGAAAAATATACCAAATAAAGAAGAATATATCAAATATAGAAGAACATGGTTGCCAAAAGTGATAAGAAACATTTCTTTATAAGTAAATTTAATAAGTTAAAGTAGTTTAAAAAAAGTTTTAAGATGTTAAATGTAGATTAAATATAAAGTATATTAAAGTGAAAGTAGGTATTTTCGGGATATTTTATATAACTTTATATTATATATATATATATAAATTTTTGAAAACACACACACACACGTGTGTGTGTGTGTGTGTTCAAAAATTTGAATATAATAGCATATAAATTTTAGTTGGGAAAGTAACACTAATTGTAACAGAAGTGAGTCACTTTTTTTTTTTATAAAATTGGATGGATTATAATTCTCTTAAAATTTATAAAGAAGTTATAATAGTCAGTTTTTCAAAAAAGCATCTTTTTCACATACATATTAATTTTAAATTACTAATTCAATGAAATCATTTCACATTAAAGTTTACTTTGGCATCTTGTACCATGCTTAAATTAAAAATCTAATTTAATTATTTTAGATTTTGATTATATAGAAATACTACATTATCCTATATAGTTTAATAATTTAATTATTTTACATTTAAATACAGCTATATCATTACATAATTTTTTATTTTTATGGTTTTCCCTTTTAAATTTTTTATTTATTTTATTATTTTTTTTACTTTCATTATTTTTTTAAATTTAACTAGAACTTTTCATTTTAAAGTACTTAATTTATCTTATTTTTTAATTTAAAATAAAATCTTTTTGATATTGTTATTCATTTTCTAATTGAAATAGTTCATAACTTTCAGAAACATGATGCTCAACTTCAAAAGGAAGTTACTGAAGCATGGAAGCAACGTAAAGAAGAATTAGAAAAGGTAAAGTTTTATTTTTAAAAAAATGTTCATTTTCATTTGTTTCTGGTGAAATCTGAATATTTCATTCCATTCTTTATAGTAAAAATTCTTAAGCAAAGGACATATTTTAATTTATTTTTGATTGTTTCTTTTTTTTGTGAGGGTTATTTAGTTAAGCTTTTGATTTATTTAAAAAAAATATTTTAGATATAATTGCAAATAATGTTATTCAATTATATTTTATAAAAAATAAATTTCTTGTGTAATTTAATGTTTTATGAGAATTTAAGTCAAGAAAAATCTCAAATTCACATATCTCAATTAGTATTTATTAAAGTAAAACATTTTTTAATGAAAATATGTTTATGTTACTAACAAATAAAAGCTTTTTTAGTTTGATAAATGTGTGTTAATTTTTTGATTAGTTTATGTGGAAAGAGAAATACAACAAAAAAAAAGGTATTGGAATTTAATGACTGTATCTTTCCCTTTTAGCATTTATTTTACCATATTTTTTTTTTATCAATATTCGATATATGCATATTATATTACATAGTTTTCCTATGTGTCCACTATACTGATTTTTTTTAGTTAAATTGTTATATGTGTCCTAGTGAATGAGAAAAACACCCTGCTCATTATTATATATACCACTTCGACTGGAAATCTATTGGATGATTATTTTTGTACTAAATATCTGATGAGCTCCCTGCACTGGAATACCTTATTGGATAAAATGTTTCCTTGTAAGTTAATTGTTTGGACCGCAGCCTCGGAATCTGAAAGTAAAACATTTTTCAAAACTTATTGTGAATAGGCAACAGCTGTTTCAAAGCAATGCATTAAACATGTAACTCACCATTAAAGGCGGTTCTGTATTTTCTGGTGTATGTATAGAATAAAAACAAATCAGAAAAAATTTCAGAATCTGCTGTCATGTGGGAGTCAGAATAAGAGCCATCAGTATAAACATGTAGCCAATGATGTTCTTGGTACTCTGTATGATTTAAACTAAAACTAATCTATTAGTTTTAGTTTAAATCATACAGAGTACCAAGAACTTATAACTGTATAGTTATAACTGTAGACTATTAAACCAAACAAAGATGAAGTTTTAATAAGCCTTCCTCACATTTTTGTAAACATTTTTAGGTGAAATTTATTGATTTAAAGCTTTATTATATCTTTAACATTGAACACCTGATAATATTAATTAGGAAGGTTTTGGACATAGAACTAAAAAGTTATTAAGTTTCCATATTTAATTTAATTAAATTTCAGCACTCACCTTTCAAAGTATTTTATCTTTCTATTCTGGTAACTTGCTGGCAGAATTTTGCTTTATTCCACCTTTAGTATGTTGAAGGTTTCATTTCACCTTTTGGTTGAGGAAGCCTGGCAACTGATGTTGCTACTTATCTCTTAGATGTTCTATACGGCTCAAGATTAGTCTTTGAGCTAACTAAACTTTAATCTGATATAAACCATAATGCAGTGTTATGTGTTATTTGAACAGACACATTATCATGTTGATAGAAAAATAATCTTTTGTCAAAGACATGTTATGTGAAATATCTGCTTTCCAATTAGAAGAAATTGACCTGTCCACTAAAATAAATGGGTCATTCCTAAACAATAACATCTCTGCCAAATAATTTCAATGTTGATACAGTACACTCTGGTAAATGCCATTTACCTAGCATGTATCAGATTCTTTTATGCCCACCAGAATATAATTCACATATCATGATTCAGCTTTCTGTTTAACATTTTTTCACTGCTCCAAAGTCCAGTTATAATTACATAATAATTACTTATGCTTGTGATAATGGCTTACTGGTTAGTGTATAACCATAGAAATAGTGCCCAATAACACTTTGACCTACAGTCCTGCAAGTTCCATGTGTACTGAATTGGGATGAACTCCTCTCAACTTTTGATAAAGATGTCTACTACATGTTTTGAACAACATTGTTCAAGTTCCTTTAGTATTGTTCAGTAGTTTTCTTGGTCCTACCAGTTTTATTACTAGAGTATTTCTTGATTATGTCTTTTCCATTATTACGACATCACCATTTGTGGACAAAACATTGCTAATTGTGAACAGTTGTTAAACTTGCCAAAGCATGAGTGAATGCTTAGTTTTATGGGCATCTACAATCAGAACTAATTTATACATATTATCTTTTTTTGTTGATTCATTAAGATAAATACATTTGATTTTACAACATTTCTGCCTCCACTTAGATAACATTAAAAAGATGTATTGATATCACTCTGAAATTATTTGTTTGAAGTTTCTGCGTTCTGGTGACTTTAGTTTGTGTCATTTATTTTCAAATAAAATTAAGAGTTTCACTGAAACAGAAAAGATTGACTTCTAGTCTATTTATTTGTTCTATTAAAAATATCTTTATGAGCTTAACAAAATTTAGTTTTATACTAAATTAAGTTAATAATTTTTAAAAATTAAAAACTGTGTTGAGTATAATTTTGAAAATATTCTTTATAAATATTATATTTATCAATATTTCACATGTTGCTTATTTTATTGTCATTCTGCAAAAGTCAAGAAATATAATTTGTGAATAACACCCAACCTTGTGATATTATAAATAACACCAATTTGCAAAAGTCAAGAGTGATTTTTTTTGGAGGGTGGAGAAATGTTTGAACAAGAGTTAGAAATATCTGAAATGCTTACTTAATGTTATTGTCAAAAGGTTTAATATACATACATTTCAATAAAATTGATTTTAATTCATTTATCTTTAGAAAAAAATAATATTTTGTTTTTATGATTCAGATTATTTATCTTAAAGAATTAGTATATATCGAAAAATTATACATAAAAATATTAGACTAATATATTTATTATTGAATCTATTAAAAATTTATCTGTTAATGCTTTTTAAAATTTGTAAGATATGTTTAATTTTTTCAAAAAAGTTTCATTATGGAATTTGAAAACTTTATTTTGAATAGCATTTCTTAATCTAGTTTTAAATTAAAAACAAATAGCAAAATGAAAGCTTAGTATTTCCATGTGGTTCTTTATCAAAATGCTAGAAAACCACTTTAATAAATTATGATTTCAAAATTCTAAAGTAAGCAACTATGACCAAAATGATGCAGTATTTAACAAAAACACTTGTGGAATCAAAAAAATATTTTATGAAAAAAATAATGCACGATAATAAAATTAAATTGCTTCATTTTAATTTCATATGATCTTGTTTGTCATGCAAACAAGATATATGAAAGATAAAGAAGTTTTGCTTTTTTCAGATAAATTCCAGATATTTATTTATAACAACTGTTCATTAACTTTCATTTCTGCATGTTTTTATTTCCTTTTTCCCTTCTCTTTTGATATTTTTTCTTTCGCCTATTGAATTTTCAAGTTTTGAATTTTTAAGAGTGTTTTTGATAATTTTCACATTAATTCACTTAATAATTATTTTATAATGAAAAATTACCTACGGTTATAGAGCTGATCACAGAGGAAATTACTCTATTCTGATGCTAAATTTTATGAAAAATATTTTATAATAATGAATAAAAATCATGGTGAATTCCATATTCATTCATCTGCCTATATTTTAATCCCAACTTCCATAATTTAGCTTAATTATACATTAAAACATATTCCAAACACATCCAGAAATGGTCTTTCATTATGTTTTAATCCTTAAGGTCATACCAAATTTCTAAGTTTATAATAAAGGGGTAGAAAAGAAATACATGAAATGCTAATAAAAAATTTTACAAATTACAAAAAGAAAGGAAAAATCCTCTATTCCATTCTTGAAGTCATATTTCATAGATATCAATCTGTTATTTATGGAACCAAGCTAGAAGTTGAATTGTTAGTCCTGTCTTTCAATTCAAAAGTTGATTAGCTTGAATCTCACCTTGGGCTTGTATGGGAGTAGTGATTCGGAATCCACTTTAAACTAAGTACCAACCTAACTAGCCCTCATGTGCGAAACATTATTTGAGTGATAAAACAAAACAAATCTTAATGGAGTTCCTCTAGCAATGAAAATATTTTAAAAGATTCTATATTTTCATCCATTTTAAGGATTTTAAATAACTCCAATTATTTTTCAATTTTTATTTATTTTCCTGTATATAATCCACTGGTTATGTGTTAAAAAAGTTCCGAATTTCGTTGTGCATATTATACGCCGCCGCTGATAATCTGATAAAAAAAAAACATTCTCCATCAGAAAAGCTTAAAAGAAAGTTTTGAAAGAAATACTGTTTAAGTTTCATAAAATAAATAACAGGTGATACCAAGACACACAAGTTACACAGCAGATTTTAAATTAAAAGTTATAGCGAAAGCAAATAAAAAAATGACAACAAACGTATTAATGTGAAGTGTAAAACAAAGCACGTGCAGTATAAAAGAAAAATGTATAAAATATGCAGCTTGTAAATAATCCATTTCTTTCATTTAAATATTAACAAAACAAATATATATTTTTTAAATATGTCTAACATCGTTTTAAAAGCTATTAGAAGCTAAATATAGATAAGTTTTACAAGAATCTTGAAATTATCGCTCTTGATCGATCTCATGGTTTCATCTCAAGTTTATTACTCTTTGTGATGAGGTGGATCTAATATTTTTCATAATAAATGCTTTTATTTCTATACAATTTATTAAACTTTTAATCATAATGTGCATTTTTTTAATTTATGTGACACAAATATTATCAACAGTACATATTTTAGACTATTCGTCGTAAAAAATTGCTGCAAATTATGTGACGCTTTTTTTCCATTTACTAAAAAAAAAGGATGTGCGGATAATACGCTGTTGCGGATTATATACAGGAAAATACGGTACATGAAATAATAAATGTGTTAATATTAGATTTTTTTTATTTGCTTAAATAACATCAATCTCTATACATAACAAAAACATAAAACTTAAATTATGTTAAAATTTGAGCAAAAAACTTTTGTGAGTTTATATTTTTTAACCCAATAATTCTTTTTAACTTTTTTGATACATAAAACTGGTAGCCAAATGGTTATTACTCTTGCCTATGGTTCAACAATTTGTGGGTTTGAATCCCATCTTTAGCTATGATGTTAGCAAAGGTTCGGAATCCACTTTAAATTATAAGCTCCAATCTAATTAGCCCTTATGCGCAAAAAAATGACTGTTGAGCAATAAGCAAATCAAACTATGTGATACGTAATTAAGTTTCAAACTTCAAGAAGACAACCTATCCTTTTCCCTGACATTCAACTTACACATGTATTTGATCTTCATTTCTCTTTTATAGGATGGGTTTCTTTTTTTTTTTTTTTTTTTTTTTGTTGAAAAAGTTGTATTTGGATCTCCAATTCAGACTAATAAGTCTGAATTGAGTGCTATCTCCATATGAGTTTATTTTCATTGAACTAATGGTGCCATTACAAATATCACAAAATACATTGATTCATATTACTGCTCATAATTTAATAAAATATTTAGTATTGTTAATTAAGGATATTAAAAAATGAAGTAATTTTAAAATTTATCCTTAACCCACAAACATATGTGCTGCATCTTAGTTGCTCTTAAAACACAATGTAGGAACATCCTTTTTTAAAGCTATTTCAATATTCAGTAGTTGCAAGCAGTGTCAACTATTTTCTAATAGTTATAATTTTGATTTTTCTGAATTTTCATTTTGTTGATGCTTTTTTGTGTTAATTTTTCAAATCTGACATTTATTCTTATTTATTAATTAAATTTTTAAGTTTTGGAGTAAATTAAAGTGATATATGTGGTGCTAAAAGGAGTTGAAATGTCCAAAAGCTATGCTAAAGATGATTCTCTTTTATAGGATGTTTTTATAATCAATTAAAAAATCGATAAATGAGGGAGAAATAAATGATAGAGAAATTTTTAGGGAACATAAATCTTAGGAATATCATGACTCTCACAGTGATTCAAATTCAGGAAATATGAAGATATTTTATCTAAAAATTTATGTAGTGGCAAAGACAGCACAAAGTAATGTAAAATTAAAAATTGGTGATTTGTCAGGATTTTCTTCTCAAAAATTTACCTCTAAATTCTAAAATTACTAAAAATATTGGTGACAAAAAAAAAAAAAAAAAAAAAAAAAAAAAAAAAAAAAAAGGTTGTTCAATAGTTGAGTTGTGACAACTGGATTGATTAGAGTATTCTAAGGATTATTATGTTTTGTAGAAATAAATAAGAGAATATAGCACAAAATTTGAGAAGCTGTGATACCAAAGTAACCTTGATAACAGAAATTAATGATTTATCTTTTATACTTTGGAGGACTTCACAAATTGCTGCATGTGAAATTAAAAAATTATTTGGCTATGAGCAAATCAAAATAAATTTTAAAATTTTTCATCGATATAAAAACTAAACAATCAAAACTAGTATACAACAAAGAATTTGAAGGTATTTTTGGAACTTACAACAAATGTATTTAGAACAGATCACTTATATCTATAAACATTTGATATAATAACTAATACAACATTTTCTTCAAATGAAACATCAAGTGAGTCACCAAGAAAAATTGAAAATTCTTGCCTATGGTCCCTGTAAAAAAAAAAAAAAAAAAAAAAAAGGCAAAATCTTCAATATGATGAGCTAAGCTTGATGAAAACATGTAATGTACATAAACATACCTCATATATTTACAAAAAATTTAAATAAATTATAAGAATTTTTTGTAATTATTTGTTTCTAATATATTCATAGTATCTGTTTTTTTTTATCTAATGACATTTTCTTTTAAATTTCATATATGAAAGTAAAAGAATATCAATTGTTAAAACTTTAATTTTAATTAGTACATTTTTTTAAACTTTGTTGTATTTTAAATAAGTTTGTCCTTTGAGTTATATGTGAAGCTGAATTGTTTGCAAATAAAAAAGTATATTTTCAGTTGAGCTTGGAAAAACAGCAAAAAGAAGAAGAAAAATATAAAGATCTGGTATCAAAAAAACTAAAAGCATCACATAAAGCAGAAGAAGTCAAAATTTTTCAATTGCAAGAACAGGAAAAATGGTCTAATATAATACACAGTAAATTAAATGAATTGAATGTTATTGAAAATGATGTAAGTTCACATACTTTTTTCTTTGTACTTTTTATCTATATTTTTTCTTTGTTACATATAAAACAAGTATTTATTTGCACAAAAAAATCAAATCTGTTTAGTTTGTTTTATACATTTAGAATGTGTGGAAAAATATTTGATCTGAAGCAGTATTTCCATACTATTTGTATGGTGAAAGTACAAATGTGTCAAGAACATTTAAATCAATTTTTATGATTTAATTTTACACTCTCTAATATAAGACAAGACTTTATTATCTATGCATGTGAAGAAAGAAAGCATTCAATCACACATCTCCTAATTTCTGTGTTCTGGAAATTAAAAGATGTGAAGGTTATAAAAAATATTTACATATTTTAACTAAATTTAAAATTAACTACATATTTATTAAAACATTTATAGCATTAGGTATGATATTAGAAAATTTTATTTAAATGATCTGGAAATTATTGACTTTTGAAACTTTATATAGGACGGTTCATATTTATTAAAAACTGGAATAAGAATTTTATTTTTATTCATGCCGATTTAGATATTTGTTTAAACCTGAAAACAGTGTGTCAAAAATTTATATCAATTTATAAGAAAAGAAACATATTTTATTCAGCCTTCAGTGAAATACATATACTGTGCAAAAATAGTCTTCCTTTCCTTTTTATTTTGAGAAAAAAATTTCTCTAAAGTAAGTTTTATTTGTCTATGTTCTAAAATTTAAAAGTTGTTGAAAACATCCAACAATCATGAAGGTATTGAACTCCTATGATATCTTGTTTAATGCAAAGCCTAATCTTATTTCTCATTTCTTTCTTTCAATTGTGAATTATTAGCCTGTAATATAGTGAATTATTAGAATAATTTATTGGTTTATTCACTATTATTATAATAATAGTGAATTATTAGAATAATTTATTGGTTTATTAGCTCTCTTGCCAGTTAAAATTATTGGTTTGTTAGATTGTTTCAAATTACTTCAGTGGAAATAAATAATTCTCTTAAAAAGAAATTGTGAAGATTTGCTTTCAGGAATTATATTTTAATCTTTTATCTAAGCAATTTTTGTTACATATTTGGCTTGATAACTTATATTTTGTCTGTATAAAATAAATTACAGATTTAGATTTACCAATAAAATTATTTAATTGCAGCTAAAGAAATTATTGAATGAATTCAAGTTCATAATAAAAGTTATAAAGTAGTCTCCCATTTAAACATAAAAAAATTCAAAGTGTAAATACATATGTACCACTTATCTGGTTGAGTAGGAAAAAGAAATAATTTCATCAAATAACTCATAAGTAATTTATTAATGTTTAATGTATAACTTGAGCATAACACGGATTTATATACTACAAATAAAATAAAATCTAAATATATAAAGTTAAAGGGAAAAAATTTAACATGAGACTCATTAATATATGTCTCATTCCTATAGTTGCTGGAGAGGGATTGATTTCCTTGTTGATGACATCATGGGTGCTTTACATATAGTGTAGTGCTATTGCTATATGGGTGCTATAGTGTAGACAGAAGGTGCTATACATATAAATTTTATATATTGCAGATAAAATAACTGTATTTTAATTTTATAAAAGTTGATTTCACTCTTAATTTTATAAAAGTTGATTTCAACTTTTATAAAAGTTGACTCACTTGACATGTGTGTGTGTGTGGAATAAACAAATGAACTTTTTTTGTAGAGAATTCTGCTTTAAAAGTACTGTTTACTTTTGTGTTTATAATTTTAACATGCCATTTTAAGCATATAAGAAACAGTTATTGACACACATATGTACACACTTACAGGTGGTTATCAAAATAATGGAAACACCTGTAGATAAAAGTGGCATTTTGGAATGTGCTTCATAAACATTAAAATACAATAATAGTTACCAGTTCTTATAAATAGAAATATATGCATTTTGGAAGGGCCGCGGTGGCCTAGTTGGTTAGGGTATCGTTCTCGTTACCAAAAGGTAGTGAGTTTGAATCCCAGCTTAGCCAAAGATCTGTCATGTTTACTAATGGCGACTGGGGGGCATAAAATATGTTGGGTCGCAATGTCCTCCATGTTCCCATTACAACTTATTACCTTTGGGTTTGGTTTGAGCCAGGTTATGGGGCGTCTTCACTGGTTTCAATCTCTAAATTGGAATATTCAGATAGTGCTGCCATTTATGAGCCAAAAGTCGTACTTCCTCCTTCGTATAAGGGTGCTCTATTCAAAAAGGGAAGACGCTCACTCTCTGACTTCATTCGCCTAGCCTCTTGACAAGCTGGCTTGCTTTTACCAAGTGTCATCAATAACAACAACAGCATATGTATTTTGGTTGTATGGTAACTTTATCAAAGTTCTCTAGGTATTAGAATTTTTAAAAAAGTATGAACAGTCCTTTCAGATTTTTAAGAGGCCAAATTGTAGTGCCCATTTAGCTAGAGCAAGTATGACCGTAACATCCTAATTTTAATGTATTTCTAGTGGTATGGTGTCTAAAGTCATGATAGCATACACACACTGTTGAAAGAGAAACTCGGCAAAGCAAAATAATTGATGGAAAAGGAAACTGAAAGAATGACAAATATTGAAGCAAACTGTAATGCATAAAAAATTAGCTACTGTAACAAAAAATAATTGCAGAATTCAATCAGAATCAAGTTTTTTCAGTTTCAACTTTTACAGTTAAAAGGCACCTTCATAAATAGATAATTTATGGCATTATGGCTGACTAGCGATTCCAAGCCACTTGTCACAAATGTAAATGTTAAATATCATCTATTGTGTTATCACACTTACAAAATACAGTTAATTGATAAGTGGGAGAAAGTAATTTGGTCTAATGAATTGCCCTTCACACTTTTCCCTACGACAGGAAGGATGCACGTTTGAAGCATACCTGTACAAACATATGATTGTGATTGTCTCCATCCAATTGTCATATCATTGTTTTCTGGTGGACCAATCATAAACCTGAAAAGAAGGATCACTGGTTAAAAGTAGAGAAGTTTTAACTTGTCAAGAAGTTTAAAAACTTGATCTTGCTTCTTACTGGAAATTAAATTTTCTAAGATGATAAATCACTTAACCATTCAGTAGGACTTATTCAATCATAATTTGATGAACGAAAAGATGAAATTAATTATTTGTCTTGGCCCATAATCACCCAAGCTTAATATAATTATCTGTTATGATCTACTTTGAAACATTCAATATAGAATTGATATTCTCCACCTATAGCTCTTTCAAAGCTACCACATCATTACAATAAAAAATGGTACAATGTTCCTCTAAACAATATTCAGCTTTTGTTGAATTGATGTCTAGGGGAATCCAAGCTGTATTATGTGCCTTACTAATGAAGGATAAATTTTTTAAGTCTAATATGTTTCCATTATTTTGATAAATTCACCTTTACACACACAAATTATGTAGATTACTGAAGCAATTGATAGTATTGTTATTTTATGGATGGATATTGTTATTTTGATATTTATTTCTAAGAAGGAGGCAAAGACACTGTAGGTTGTCTGTTTGTACACTGTCTGTATTTTTTTCTAACATGTGAATTTTTTTGCAAAGAATTTATTTTAATCTTTTTAAATGTAGTATTGTTTCAAAATTCATATTAATTTCGTAAGTCATGTTAATAAAGATATTGTCCTAACCAATGAAAAATTCATATTTATAATAACAAACTCATATTCAATGTGCTTTACAATTCCATGTTTTTAGATGTAGTGAAATCTTTCCTTACTAAAATTTGGAACATAGATTATTAATATTTTTGATTGCATTTATAGTCTCTGAAATTGAAAAAAGAAAGGAAAATTCTTGTTGAACATTTAGAAAATCTACTTTGCTTAGAACGCAAAAGAGAAGCCATTGTAGAAGTGCAAAAAAAAGCATTTCGAAAGTAAGCCTATTTATTCTGATAGATTTGTCCTTGCATTCAATTTTATC
>JAPDSC010107343.1:0-24743 GCA_026290005.1 Latrodectus geometricus
TGATGAAATTTACTATCAATGAAAGTATTAGATATGTTACAATAATTTCTTTTACAATACCATGTATAAATAGAAATCCTATTTATTTATTTGATATTATGTATGAAAATGTTTGAATGCGTATATATATAACAGAAAAACTGCTGTGAATAAAAGTGATATTTAAGATTGCTGTTCATAGTCCTTAAAATGATGATCGCAATAATTATTTATTAAAAATTATCTAATAGTATAAAAAACGGTTTAATGAAGTTTTATATCGCCTAATTTTTAGTGTAAAATATCATACCTTGCAGACTTTCAAAGAGGAGTATTTATAGAAGCTCGAATTTTTAGAGCAAGTGCTACCAAAATATAACTATTTTAGGATTCGGTAGTGCACTAAGTATGATATTTAAATGACAATAACCTCGATAAAAAGTTAATACCGTAATTATATCAAACACCCAATTTGTCAGTAAATTTTTAAAACAAATTTTTCAATGCAAAATTTGTGATGGTTGAGAAAGGCAGAGATGACTATCGAAATTTGGAAAAAACAAAACCGCCGCTAAAGTTTGCTTAGAGCTCAATCAGCATCTGGATTCTTGAAAACCGATAATTACAGTTAGGAAGTGCTTTCATGAGAAGAACATTTACAACATTGTAAATAATTTTAAGCACCCTTCGCAGACTTTACTGGCATACATCGTCTATATTAATGCCGTAACAACAAAACATATTTGTTCGATAAGTGGAAAACAATTTCATAGTTAGACAAATAAATTTTTATACTTTTCCACATAATGAAATTGTTTCAATCTTGGGGAAAATTTACTTAAACTTATGATCGTGATTGCCCTTTACCAACTATCATAATATATATGAATCTGTTAAGAATAAAAGCAATTTCTTGTTTTCTGATGGTGTATTTTCGATTATAATTCTCAAAGGATGGATTGCCAAAATAAATATAAATAATTTTATGATAATCAGATCCACCTTAAGAAGTAAAATTTGTTTTCTGCATGAGACGGAATTTTCTTGAACTATTCATAAAACTGGAACTGCTAAAACCTACCTTAGAACACACTATCCTGTACCTTTATGCGACACTTCTATTCTAATTTAAAGTCTTCAATTTGGAATCGATATTCTCCATCAGCATCTCTTCCACAATGTTAACAATATCTTTAAGAAGATTGGGCCAATTATAACAGTAAATACTATTCAGTACTATTATGATTCGAGTTCGAGGTGAATTTCAGTTATATTCCTTTGTTATTTCAATAAAAAAAATCCTTTATACATCAAAAACGTTTCCATTATTTTGATGAATACGCACATATATATATATATTTCTATTACTTAATTCATTTTAGCTTGGAATATTTTATTTTCAATTTTATATTGCACTTATCTTTACTTTTTGTTTTCCAGATGTCGCATGCTTATAAATTATGATTTAGACTTAAGAGTGCCAATGAAAGATTGCTTGCCTCCATCCATGACTCTGAAAACAGCTTATGAAAAATATAAATCAGAAAATGGATTTTTGTACTTAAATTACGGTAGATTTTTTTGATACATTAGCTATAAATTTAAATTCAGGAATAAGTGATTGAATAAGTGAAAATGTGTTAATGCATACATATATGAATAATACTAGTATGTTTACAGTTATTTCATAAATGTGAGTAAGTGATATAGTATTTTTTGTAAAATGAAACTTCTCGTATCAAGATATTTTGTAATGATTTAACAAAATTTAATCAGTGGTCTTTGTTGTACAATATGTAATTATCATTTACTCCTATGCATGTAAAGAAATATTTACAATATATATATATATATATATATATATATATGAAAATCACATAAACATTTTATTTACAGTGCATATTAGAATTTTACTCTTATAATTTTAGTGATGATTGATTTCATTATGATTGACCAAATGAATGATGCTTCCAAAGTAATATATATATATATACATATATATATATATAATAATATATAAACAAATTCAGTTTTAAAATAATTTTGTAATGAATGAAATATTGCAGAGGTATAAAGGTTTTGTGCACAAACTTCTTATTTTATATATTTATTAATATTTTTCCTGATCCGAATTCCCTTTTCATTTCAATTTACATCTTTATGTAAAGGAAAATGTTGTTAAAAATCTTTCATCCATAAAGTCGTCAAATATGTCTTAATTTATGTTTTGATTTAATAAATTATTATGTAATTTTAAGTATAAATTTGAATATTTTCCTAAGTGATTGTTATCATTATAAACTTTCTTGATAGTTTAGGGCTATAAATAGAAGACCTTAAAAGAAAAGTATTTTCTTCACAAAAAGTTTCTGTTTTATTTATTACAAATTTATTTCATTTCATAAAAAATCTAGTTTTGTTAAAATTGTATAGATTCTAGTACCTTTTATTTGTTCTGTCAATTTTGTCTAGTCTTGAAATATTTTTATGCTTAATTATATTTATGGAATTTACGTCTTTAAATTCAGCGATTCAAGTAAATATAAGCTGCAAATACAAATTTGTTGCCCACTATGGATGCTTTAATACATATATTCTTATTTACTGATTGTGATTTGTGTAATTGATTATGTTAAACTTTACATAAATAAATTGTTATTTCTTTATTATGTGTTATGTTTTTGTGTGTACAATATACATGAAGGCAATTTTTAGAAATAATTGTAAACTCTTTAAACAAAGAAATCCCAAAAAAGTGGATAATGGAGTTGTACTTAAATAAGTTTCTTAAGATTTTATCAAATATAATAAAAGCACTGTAAATAAAAAACCCTACAAACATTTTACATTTTAATGAAAATTTGTGCAAACAAATTTAATACAGAAGACAAGTATAGTATTATATTAATATACTTCAAATAAGGAACATAAAATTGTCAATATTTAAGATTCTATAAAATATACTTCTTTAATGAAATTCACTTTCGATAAATGTTATAAGTAATGTAAAATTGAAAATAAAATTGACTTGTATTAAAGCAAACACACGATATTCAGTCAAGAGATGCAATGGTTGCCATCATTAACAAGACAAATATAAGTGGAAAAATAACTTCTTCTCTTCAAAGGAAATTGAAAGCCTAAGAATAAAACAAACATGTTCAGAAAAATTACATAATATGTTTAATGATAAATTAATATAGGGTGAACAGTATAAACTTTCTTCTGAATTTGAAAAAATAATTAATTAACATTTTTGAATATAATACACTAATAAAATAACAATGTAAAATTTATGCAAAAAATTTAATTCAAAACTATAATATATTATTTGTGTAGATAAATGAAGATAACTTCTTAAGGAAATAAACAACATTTTTTCAGATCAACGTTCGGAAAATGCAGTTCACATTTTTGAAAGTTGAAACAAGCCCTAATTGCTGGTAGATGATATCAATTGATTTTATCCATTTACTTTTTTGTTTTCTATTCCAATAATTTTGAAAAAAATTGATGTTTTCTCAATTTTCAAAAGGTTAGAAATCTCTTGCAAAATCCCAGCATATTAAAAGAATAAAAACTGAATAAGAATACAAGACTATAAAGAAAAAAAGAATTGTTTCGTGTTTTAATTGCCTAAAACTTGAGAAATTTCCATATCATTTAAGTAAATATATAACAGCTTCTTAAAATAGGTATATTTAATAATTTCAAAACAATATATGTAGTTTTCGAAATTGAATTATACTGTTAATGTTTGAAATGGAGAAGCATATAAAAATTTTAGAGGAAAAATGAAATTCTCTTCATAAATAAATTTTGATATTTTAGATTAATTTGCTTAAGCATTGATGTGAAAGAATTCCAACTGATACAGTTATTCATTTTTAATTTAAAATCCCTTGTTATTTTTATGGGGCAATGAGCAGTTATGATGATGTTCCACGCTTAAAAAGAATATCGATAAATAATTTCAAATTTGGTCACAAGAAACTACTGTTTCTCCTAACAATAAATACTATTATAAGGAAAAAAAATGCATTCAAGTTTATCATTTTTTTAATAATATAACGAAACTAATATATTTCTTCTGTTCTAAATGTTTTAAATTGTCTTGTTAACCCGAAGTTTTTCAAATACGTTGTATTTAACTAACATAAATTATTTTGTTAAAAAGTGTTTAATTTTATGCTATATAAAGTCTTATAAATTAAGAAAAATATTATATTTTTAATGTTAACACAGCATACAATATTCTTTTCATAAGGTAATTTCCATACGTACATACAACTAGATTTTTTTTTTCCTAGCACTTGTTGCAGAGAAAGTTAAGCAAAATTAAATGGTTGGCCAAATAACAGATCAAATAGCAAATAGTCTGAAAGAAAGAAAAAATAACGGAATTTTGCACAAGTAACCTTTAAAGGGTTAAAATAAAAGTTAGTAGATAGTAAAAATAGTTTTCAATCTGGACAAGAGTAAAATAATTATAACAAAAAAATAAAAAATTGAACATGCTATTTTTAATTTGTCGTAAATGCATCGGAGGAAGCCGCATTCGTATTTTTAATCTTGACTTCAACTTTTCTATTTGTGTTGACACCTGTGTTATGCCGATCGTCTACCTTCATAGCTAGTTAATAATTGTGAAATCAACATCTTTGCTGAGAACTAATACATCATATTCACAATTATTATTATTTCAATTATGAAAATATTTTAAAATATTTGGTTATTTTAATAAAAACAAAAATTCAGTGAAAAATTTAAAAATTATTGCAAAAAAATGTATGCATATTTTGAAGTTCTAAAGTCACCACATTGTTAAATCACATAAATTTAAGCAATCTTGTTTTATGAATTCATAACACCCACAGTATTATAATGATTTTTAACAATTGTTCTTATGTTCAAATTTTTATTAATGGAAAAAAAATCACAAATGTGTTTCAAATTATAGCAAGAAAATATTTGTATATTTTGAAGTTGCAAAGTCACCACATAGTAAAATCAAATAAACTTTTAATTTTCAGTGCGTATCAGTATTGATTTACAAACTGAAAGATGTTTCTAGAATACACAAACGATGTTTACAAAGAATGTATAATTGTGTTGATGCTCTGCAAAACAAAGTTTGGAAAAATATTGACTTGATTCTCAAGAATGGTCTCAAATATGTATGATTATATATTTATGTGAAATAGATTGCTAATAAAAAAATCACTTATATTTGACGAAAAAGATGGTATCAATTCATATTTAATTTAATAAAAACTGACAGGCAATATTCTTCTTCTTTCTAATCCCCTGTTCGGATCAGATCAGGTCCATGACTCCCTCCGTCTTCAAGGTCCACACCAGGGCTGGGCAGAAAGTCACTCCGCGAAAAGCCAATACATTTCAGTAAATCTAAAAGCGATAACAAGAAATATAATGTTGTAAAGACAATAATACAAAAAATAATTCATATTACACCTAAAAAAATTTAAAAAGGCTGAATAGTTTTATAGGACATTAGATATCAAATATAGAATATTTTGTTAACTATCGACTGGTATTAATTTTTAATTATAAATAATATTGCATTCATTGGTAAAAAATGGAATAATTTATGCAAGGTTTGTATTGCCGCTATCTAACACGAAATTAGGAGTTGTACAAATACTTGTATTGAATTATCAATGAAAGGTGCATGTCTATCAATGAAAGGTGCATTAACAATAACGTCTAGTAATACAGACTTCATTCGTAACAAATGGAAAAAAGTCTGTGTGGATGCAGAGGAGTTAAATTTAGGCCAATTCCTGGAGGATTAGATGCCATAATTTTCGGATTTCTTCAGCCTCACTTATTGTTCATCACTATGTATTCATTGCTGAAAAAGCTACTATACATTTTTATACATACACCTACCTCAAATTTTCTAATAAAATTTCGTTAATCTGGGCTTTAGGTCCCCTACTCTGTCAACTTGGCGATAAATGCACCAAGCATGGTAAACCAGACGTTTTTATACCTAATGAGCTCTTTATGGCAACTTCCGGAGGAAATAATTTGCCCTTTTTCACGCATGCTCATTAATTGGTTTTTTCTTTTAGCATTTTCATTGGTCGTTAATTAGTTTCAGTTTGAAAAATCGGTCATTTTCATTGGTTGCTAAGTAGTTTAAAACCGTTAAAAATCGTATTTCATTATCGCCATGGCAACAACGTTTTTGAAAACCCGCCAAGTACGGGACCCACTGTACACTTTCGCCAAGTTGGCAGAGTAGGGGACCTAAAGCACATTTTCACCTAAAATTTAAATTAAAAAGTGAGCGTATAGTGAAATTTTGTTATAATGGTTACCTAAAATAATTTTAATCACTCAAGAAAGCTTAAGAATTTGACTATTTAAGTGTTACCAAACGTTAATAAATCAAACTGTTTGCACTTGATTCTATGGTTAAATTTTGATTACTATGCCTAATTTTTCTTGGACCTGCAGTTTAAAGTAGATTCCATTAAAAAATCATTGTGCTTTTCTAATATAAGTCCATTGTGCATCCTTCGTACTTATTTACTGCAAATAACATTTGCACAAATAATACTTGCATATTATCTTTTAGAATACCCGACTGATTTATGACTTCATTGGTGCCCTGATATTTTCACTCGTAGGTAAAATTATTCAACGTATACACAGGTTGTTGCATTTACTGGCCACAGTAAATGCAACAACCTGAAGAAAGCATGCAAATAGCATGAAATTTACAACATGCATTAGCGGAGATGAGGTATGCAAATGAGTAGAAATTCAGAGCAAAGGCACATCATGCGAGCTTGAGGAGGCACTTCAAAGTGATATTTAAGGTTTGAAAATTTTGACGATTTTAATTCCCCAATTGTGTTTTTCTTGAGGTTTTTTTGCAAGAAACGATCAATTGTGCCTCGTAGAAAACAGCGATCATTTTTTGATTAAATATCCGAGTTCGACAGAGGAAGGATAGTAGCCTTCCGAGATTGTGGATTTATATTTCAGGGAAATCATGCGGTAGTCGTGTTGGACGAAACCAAACAACTGTAATGCGTATATGTGATCGTTGGATGCAGGAGGATACGACCAACCGATGTGTTTGATCGCATCTTCTTCTGTGCATCACTTCACTTCAATTCATGACAAGTGAATTGCAACAAATTAGAAAGTTTATAATGATTCGATTGACTTAGCAACATCGCGAACCATAGTACAGCACATTCAGTCTGTAACGCATCATCCAGGGTCTACGCGTACCCTTCAACTCCGCATACAGCAGAGTGGTATGTCCGCAAGACGTCCATTGTTTCGTCTACCCTGATGATGATGCGATGAAAAAAAGGTATGGACGGCAGAATGGAATGAAATTGTCTTTACATTCGAGTCACGCTTCTGTTTGCAACACCGAGATGTTTGCATTCGAGTATGGTGACATTGTGGAGAGGGGATGCTTAACAGCTGCATTATGCATCGCCACGTTGGCCCTACACCGGGTGTTATGGTACGGGGCAGTATTGTATATCACTCTCGCACTCTTCTAGTACGCATTGCTGATACTTTAAACAGTCAGTACTTCATCTCCGAATAGTTGGAGCCGTTGTCCTTCCTTACCTTCAGAGCTTGCTTACAGCCATACTTCAACAGGATAATGCACGACCACACGTGACACGCATCGTCCAAGGGTTCTTCGTCAATCACCAGATTCAATTGCTTCCCTGGCTGGCTAGGTTTCTGGATCTTTCACCGATAGAAATAACGTGGTCCATGGTTGCTTAACTATTGACCCAAATTATATCTCTAGTTGCCATACCAGATCAACTTTGGCAACGTGTGAAAGCTGCTTTGTCTGCTGTACCCCAAGAACACATCCAAAGTCTCTTTGCATAAATGCCGAGGCGTGTGGCTGTAGTGATCTCCAATAATGCCGGCTACTGATTTTGGCAGGAACAACACTGCACAGAAGTCTATAAATTTAATTATTTGATACTTGATCAACATATTATCTACATAATAAATTTTATTGTTATATGTTTTGTCTTTTTTGGTGTTGCAATTTGACTGGCCAGCAATATAATATAAATATGGTAAGAAAAAATATTTGTAGAGAGGTATATACTTTATTCGTAATACAATATAAAGCTACAATATATTTATGTAAACCTCCTTCATTTTTTTTCAAATAGTACCAGATTTATAATATTTGCTGAAAAATAAAAATTTATTTTTTATTAGTCAATGTGTGTATAGTTTCAAAACAATTTAGTCAACCATATTTTTACTAAGACAATTTTATATAATGTGCAATGGTAATAGATTGATAGCGCCTCGCAATTCTGTTTTATGTACTTGCGCTCTTGGATAAAGTATAACTTGCAAAACTTGTTATACGTTTAAATTTTTATTAATGAGAGGAAAAAAAAAAAAAAAAAAAAAAACCCCTCACAAATATGTTTCAAAGAACATAGAATATAAAATTTTAAATTTCAGTGCATTTTGAACGATTTAGTGGCTAGAAAAGATGCGTTCTTAAATTTATTCAATGATACTTAGATTTTCTATATTTTAGGATTGTATAGGGATAATTATTGTCAAAAAAAATAATAATAAGTTGCCAAATATATTGTTTTAGTTATTATAACTTTTTTTTTTGCATGATCTATTTTTTTAACTCGCGAAGTTGTATAATGAATTCATAACAACCACACAATAGTATAATATTTTTGAACAATAGTTATCTGTTTACATTCAACAGAAAATAGAAATTGCCTTGTATGAAATATCAAGAACGCGAACTCTAACGTGATTGCATAAAACAGGAGAATGCATTTCTAGGAATTGCAATATTTAACTTGCCGAAAAAATATTGTATTAGAATATATTGTGATAAGTTCAAGAATATTATGTGAAGATTTTATTATTTAAAGCCTCTATTTATGATTTATTCATTGTATGTATGAACTAACATTTATCAATTTTCGAAAATAGTTTTCCACAAGAAAATAAAATTCTTTATAGATCAGATGTCATAGTGTCCCCTAGATTATCTAAATTCCAAATATTACCTATCTCTCATTCAAATTTAATGATATATACTTCATGTTAAAGTTGTTATAATTCTGTTAAACAAGTGTTCAATTAAACTTATTTTAGTTTGATTCCCCCGTATTCATTTTATTATATGTATTAAATAGAGAATTCAGTGTTTAATGCTTCCCATAATCTTAAAAATTTCTCTTCAATATTTTACTAACCAAGTTTACAAAAAATTATCTTAGGTGTGTACAGATGGTTTCTTTGGAACTGTTTCGATTTACCTAAATAGGAAATAATGTTTTTCTAGCAAATGAAAATTATTTTTAAAATTAAATAATAACTCCTTTATCTCGCAAAAAAATATTTAAAAGACATAAGTTAGATATATATTTCTAGAAAATGAAGAATTAAGTTGGTGCGTGTGGATATACAGGTAAAAATTCATATAATGTAATTAATTCGAATGATTTTTGGTAATTTTAATTGAAAACTGAAAGCAAATTTTAAATTTAACCAGCTAGTTGCCACCCAACCTACCTAGTGGTTAGCGTACCTGACTACAGATGGGTGGGACCTGGGTTCGAATCCTAGCTCGGGCATGGATGTACTTTCTCTCTTTCTTGTCTTTGTCCTTTCTTTGTGCGTGTGTGAATGGTTTCCTACACTATAAAAGGGGACCTATAGCATGTGTGTACTGAGGAAGTCGGACTCCACACCAAATATGGTTCAGTTGGAAAAGTGGAGCAACACACCCCATATTGCCAGCCTGGCTGGCACTCAACAACAACCAGCTAGTTTTTCAGATTTAATCTCTTAAGAAGAGTTCAAAAATTGGAAGACATTGTGTGTTATATGTAGAGACCTGTTGACAAAGTATTTTAGGATCGAACCAAAATTGTCTATCTATGAGCCTCACTGATAAATAATTACACTGATTCAGAAAGATTAATAAATTTTTTTGAGCATTTAGACTAAACTTTCAATGGAAGTACCATTATTTAGTGAGAAACCTAATTATTTTTTTTTAAAAAATTACAATATACAAAGTAGTCTTGAAAATTTAAATTCTGATTTTGATTTATTAATATCAATATATTTTATACATGCTGGATTTAAATATAAATGGAAGAAGGGCTCTGGCCCTTTTTTTATTAAGTAATGACTGTTCAAAATTCCATAAACTTATACTTAATTAAAATAAAAAATCAGAATAACGTAGAAGTCAATATATATATTATATTTTTAATCACTCAGAAAAATAATTTAAATCATTAAACTTAAAAAAAATTAGTAAAATACTATATGAGCTAATTTATAATGATTGAATTGAGACATTTTATAAATGATTAAGATAATATAATTATCTTAAAAACACAAATAAAATCATTTTTTTTACTTAACAGAATATTATCATGCCTCTAGTTTCAATTTTTAGGTTAAGCTCATTCCCTATCGCAACACATTCGTAAACTATTGTAGTTATCTGTAATCTAAAATATGGCCTTGACTCAGAGATGTGTTTGACCTGGTCAGTGAAAAAGTTGAGTCTGATTCTTTAAATAAAATTAAAAAAAAATTTTTTTTTTTAGCTCTCACAAAACACATACCCAGATAGTGTTCATGACATCGTGAAATTTGATTTCTCCTCGTTATATTGATTTTAAAGATAATTTTTTATTGCGTTTCTTGAAAATTATTCCCCGTTAGGGTTTTTAGTTTACAATCAATCCATGAACAGTATTGAGAATTTTATTTTGGTTTTAAGCATTCAACCATTAATACTATAGAGAATATTTTCATTAGTTAAAGTCAAGCGAATTAAAAAAAAAATATTTTTAATGAGAGTTTAAAAAAATGCACCGAGATTTGCACATTTGAAATAAATATTATTTAAATATTCGTGTATGAGAAAAAATAATTTTAAAAATTTATCCTCAAGTTATTGAACTCAAATTCTGAGAAAATATTATCTTTTAAGGCTGTTAGTAGTTAGCAGAAATAATAATTTAAGCATTTTATTATGGTTAATGAATTTAATTATTAAAAGAAGACATTTTTCCTCTTTTATTTTCAGAGATTTGGCGACATACCATCGTCTTTCCGAAGAGGAAAAGCGAAAAATGTTGTGAGGAACTAACTCCGCAAAATCTTATATTGTATCAATTTGTTTGCAAGCATTTCTTTTGGCATGAAAATTGAACACATAATTATTTTTAAAATCATAAAATAATGAATATAATGCTGTATTATACCTTCAATATTATTCTAACGTGCGTATAAGTGTTTCAAATATTTACTTTTTTAGAGAATGTTCAAAAGTTTTTTTAAATAATTAATTTTTTAGGTGATGCTTAAAAGCGCGAAACTTTGATTTATGTATTTTTCGTCATTTATTACCACTTAGTTTAATTTTATATATTATTCATTTAATGAAAAATGTCTATATCGCATATTACTTCTCTTAAGAAATATTTGTATCTTATGTTTCACCGACGCTGCACATTAGATTATAGCTGATTATCTAGGATACAATAAAAAATCCTATGTATTCTTTCCATAATTTATCATTTTAAACTTTTATGCAATTGTAAGAAGAATATATGTGGCATAATTTCACTTAATTTTTGGGTACTATTCCATTATACCCTTCCCCCTAGCTTTATTGCAAAAAGTAGCATATTTCTGATGGAGCAGAGAAAAAAAATCGTTAAACAAGATAACTCATTATTTTGTGAAAGCCATTTTTTTAAATTGACTTTTAAAATCCCTCGTCTTAATGATGCATCTTTTCTATCTCCCAAACAAAGATTCAATAGCGTGTCTCCAATAACCTGCAATTATAACTTTAGAATGAACATTTTCCAAACTGTATAATGCGATTTTACCTAAGAAAACTAGGTAAGTTGTCAATACCACGAACATTCAGAATCGAAAATTCACGTCTCCCTTTCACAAGTAAACATTTGCGTCTAAATAAGTTGTGTCAATAAAGGATAATTATTTAATTTTTAAAAGTTAAATATTTTTTTTTTAACCATTACGAGACAATTACCTGATGGGAGTATACTGGAATATCTACATTCGAAAAACATCTAATCTAAAAATGCATGTTTAATAGCAAATAGCGCATACACAGGTCCATTACTAAACCACTACTTTTTATTCCATTGATAAAATTATATCATACTGATAAAACTTTTTTTAAATTTTACAATTTTATCAGTTATTATTATACTGATAAAATTCTAAAAGTCAAGAAAATTTTATTTTTCAAAAATATATGTAAATTTGTTTTAAAATTCACCCAAAATTAATGTCGTAAAATTGAGTATACACATAATAAATTAAATAAATTTTCTACCAAATACTAGATTCTATTCTTGTTCATTTCTTATTTTCTCTTTTGTTTATTTTTACAAGATATATTACTCTATAACAAACTTTGAAAAATTATTACAATGACATTTTACAATGTCTTAAAAAATAATTGAAATTTAGAGTGCACGATGAATTTATGCAAAAACATCACTTCTGTAAAACATCTTTTTTATAGTTGACATTATTTTTTTCTTATTATATAACATAATTTAACAGGATAATAACTGAGAGAAAAAGAGATTTTATCAATTAAATTAAGGAAGGATGGTAAATTCAAGATTATGTTTTCTTTTTGGCTGAGTTTATATTAAAAAAAATTATACAAAAATATCTGAGAATTGTTCCTGAAGAAAATACTATCAAAAGAATGCGTAAAACAAATTCGATATTTATATAAATTAAACTTGTACCATATATCTTAATAAACTTAAACTAATATCGTTCTCTTCAGAGAGTAAAACTAGAAGTTTCATATAATTCTCGGTTTATAGAAAATTTAAGCTTCTATCTATTTCTTAGATAACAGCTTTGACTATTTTACGGTATATTCTACGTTCTACGCAATAAATTATGATATATATATATATATATATATATATAAACGCAACTCTCTCTCTCTATTTATAAACATCAATTATGCGTGAGCATGTTGTAACTTTAAGTATTCCCACGGATAGGGCACAATTATGTACTGTTATGCAACAATAGAGTAAATGTAAAGATCATTCAGGTTACCAGATGGGCTCTCTATACCTGTAATATACTTAATGGAAAACTAATATTAATAGCAACAAATAACAAGAATACAAAATACATGGTATGAAACATTTTCATTTCCTGACTGCCTAAAACATATATTTTAGAGTGAAACTAAAAATTATGACGAAATCATTTAAAAAATGAATTGCTTGGATGCGAAACTACTTTTTACAAAATGTATGTACTTCCAATATTGAATTAAGAATAATAGAATTTTCGAAAATTAGAAAAGAATGAATGCAAAGTCGGTGCCCTGAACTGCCTTTCCGTTTTCGAAAGAAAGTTAGAGCAAAGATACAATTCTCCTGTGGCTTACGTATTAATTTTGTTTTGCTTCTAAAATTTGTAATTTATTTCGAAATATATTGAGAAACATCGTCGATATGCCTGATCAATTCAAATAAGATTTTTTAATTTCTGCCGGTAGACTCTTTCCATTCCTACAAAAGTCATTGATAGAAACTATAAGTCAAAATCTTTTCATAAAGAAAGAAATGTTATTAAATAATAAATAAAATACATTTTTTCCTAATGAAATAGATAAACAAAATCAACTTTTTTGTCTATTATAAAAGTGAAATACTTGGAGAGAAACTTAACTGTTTTGTTTTCTTATGAAGCCTTCCCCTATTAAAAATGAATATCCTATAAAAGCAAATTGAATTGGATTTAAATGCAGAAAAGTAAAATAATAAATATATTTTCAACGTATTTTATCTTTTATCACAGAATCGTGTCGTGTGTGCCGGGCTTAAATAAGTAATTACTAGCGGCAAGAGGGAACGGTGGACCAACTCGACTGATCGTACCACTCAAGTTGAAACATTGCCCGTGATGATAGTATTTTGTGCCCATTGCAGTGATGGATTACTCAGTTATATAATGCAACGAATAGCACAACGAATTCAATTATCTAATCATCAATCGATGTCATTTGCAACTTTGTTATTGTCTTTAAGGCATCGTTTACCCTTGAATCAAAACTACAGGTGTTAGCACAACCAATGGTGTGATGAATGACGGACATGGAGAAAATAATTAGATATTTTACACTGTCAGTGAAGTTTGCTACTATTTAAAGTTATACAATTACGTTTAAAGAATTTTGCTAAAATTTTTTAGTAATTTTATATAGATCTATGTTTTAGTAATAATAAGTTTTCATATAAAAATAAGTGGAATTTGTGACGTCTATTATTGATTTTTTTTATAATTTTTTTTTTATACAAATCTTAAAAAAAAAAAAAAAAAAAAAAAATCTTTGGCGTTTGTGAGGAAACAGATAAACTTTTCCATGTGATACCTAAAGTACCTATGTATTCTGATTTGTTTGGAGGTCCTACAGAAATTTAAAACTAATTCCTTAGTAAAACTGCATAAACTTTAATGAATAAGCGCTATTATTATTGATGTTTATTGATACCATGGACACAGTTTAACCACCAAAAATTATTATAAAGTTCAAAAATCATCGTACGTTGCCTTTCGAGAATATTTTTTTATTGACACTTAAATATCCCTATTCGTAAAGACGGAAATCAAAATTTCTCAAGCACTCACACGGGATGCTCATCATGGTCTTGTGATAGACTTCATTCTTCAAATCAAATGATTCCTGGTTCAGTTTTAGTCACAATTGAAAAGTGGAATAGGAGTTCTGTGCGACTTCTGCCTACACGACTGTTAGGTTGGATAGTTGGAAGTTTACCAAGTTTTCTCCCTTGCGTCATGTGAATATGACCTACTATCTAAAAATATTCTTCCGAAGACAATTTTTACGACGGATATTATAATGGCTTCAAGAATTTTGAGGCCGTAACACTGTCACTTATGTGGTGTTAAAGCACCCACATCAGCTGGTATGGATACAGAAATCAGAAAAGCAGAGATTATTTTCCATTCAACTGAGGAGAGAATTGAACGAATAACTTTCCACTTCGAAGACCGTAAGGCTAAAGGAAACGTGAGATACGCTTTTGACCTCTCGTAAAACAACCCCCCTTCTAAAATCATTTTATTTAAATATTTTTTATAATTTTAAATTTATTACTCATGCACCAGACATAGCAGCTATGAGTTATAGATATAACAAAAAATGTTTGTGAGAATTAGCTTAAAACAAATAACTTTAATCCAGATGATTAAATACAAATTAAATTTATTAAGATTAGAATTTCTAACTGACTATGGACGGGGAAAACCGGGGCTCGAAACCCGGCTCGGGCATGGATGTACTTTCTCTTTCTCTCTCAGTGTGTTCTTGTCCTTTCCTTAGATATAGATGAATGTGGTCCACCCTATAAACGGGTTTGTGGTGGTGTGGCGCGTACTACTCTTTCCTTCGTGAATTGGTTCACAGGTGCCCACCGGGTAACGATAAAATGAGTAGCAGTTTCCGGCCTTGTCGAGGCAAATGGGTTAATGTTACTTACTTGCTCAAGGGTGCCCCCATTAGAAAAAAAAATATATATAAGAATTTCAAGTGTTAAAAAAAGATTTTCCTTATACAGTAATGTTAAAAAACCCGAAATGCAAAAAAGTTAAATTATAAACAGTTTCAAAAGTAGTATATCTGAAATAATGAAACAATTTTGACAGTATTTTACTTTTAAGTGGTAAGAGTTTACAACACATTTTAATTATGACATCCGAAGTATGTCTGAAGGAGCCAAATTGTGCTGGGAGTCTACCTATACACGTATACAAAACTACTTTAAACACTCTCACAATTTCGTAAATAAACAGAGTGTAACTGAAAATTTTTAACATAACTTATGTCTGTCCCAAGTATCTCAACTTTAAGCTATAATTAAAAAAACCCTTATTTTATTTTACTGTCTGTAATTTGAAAGAAATTTAATTTGGAAGTGATTCAGTTTTAAACTGGTTTTAAATTTCAAAACTGCTTATTTTAGTAAACAGGAAACTGAAAATATTACTGAAAGAGACATAAGATAAATATACAATATTAGGATTTATGTAAAAAAATTTTATCCCAATATCTATTTAAGTAAAATTTTTTATTCTTTTGGCCCGGAATATTAATTTTTGTTTAGAATGGAATAAAACTTATATTAGAACACAAGTTTCAGGTTATTTAAAACTGGATATATTTCATGTTAAAATTTTTATTACAAACTTTGTAATCGATATAAACCATCACTAAAACCGATTTAGATTCCCTTTAAGTTTATTCACTTCAAGAGAGACTCTTGATTCACTCTTGATGTGAAATTATATACCTTGTTCACAACCGGAACTCTGCACGCTCTGAGAACAGAGGTGTGCGGCTCTTTTCTCCTTTATAAAATGGTCATTGACATGTAACTGCTATAAGGCAAATGAAAAAAAAAAAAACGTGTACAACATCGCTTCATCCTTCTTTTTATATGCATACAAAATAAATTTTTTAAAAAATAATGATATATATATTTAAAAAGTGCAGTTTTTCGTCATTTCTTGAACTTGTTTGATTTTTCTAATAAGCCATCAATCAGAGAAATTCATTGAAAGAAAGGAATCCTAATTACAATTTATACGCATAATTTCGCGATTGAGAGAGAATTTCCAAGCACTCAACAATTCATTCGTATTGTTTTTAACTCGTCATTGAAAGAGATTTCATTTTTTGGTTCGAAACAGCTTTTCCTATTGTTCACATTATCGGGAGATAGCGAGTTCTATTTTCCGACATAACCAAAGTTTTTTTTTTTTTTTTTTTTTTTTTTTTTTTTTTTAATAGAAATAAACACACATGCCGTAGGAACCCGTTTATAGGATAGGCAACCATTTATATTTCATTCATACAAGGAAAGGACAAAGACAGGAGAGAGAGAGAAAGTACATCCATGTCCGAACCAGGATTCGAACCCAGACCTCCCTATCCGCAGTCAGGCACGGTGACCACTAGAAAGTGTAGGCGGCTAATAAATTTTTAAGAAATGTATATTTAAAAAAAAATTAATCTTATTTTTCAGAATATTGATAAAAGTAGTTGGTTTAAGCTAATATACTGAAAATGCCTCATTACGTCGAATCTAAGAATATTATAAGTATTTATTAACTTTCTAATAGCTTCGTAATGATTTGTGTATTAAAAAAATGTGAACTTTTACAACACGCTTTATAAAATAAGATTTATTATTATTTATTATCTGATTTTTCTTTCATTGAAAAGTGTTTCCTATTGAACTTTTTTAGACTTTACTGAAAACATTCCATTTATACAAATTGAATTTGTTTTCAGACAGAATTCAGGGAATTTCAGTTTAGGGAATTCAGTTTCAGAATTAGGGAATTTCAGCGTCTGAGAACTGCTAAAGATTTTGAGATCTCTCCTATTTTTTATTTTTTTCAACCTGACATAAGAGTTTAAAAGTGAAAAAGAGTTTAAAGGTAAAAAAAGAAAAGAAATTTAAAGAATGTATATATATATATTTAAAGTATTCAAAGTTTTCTTTACTTTTGAATGATTTTAAGATACTTTAATTTGTTGAAGCAATTTTAAAAGCACATTTTTAAAATTTCATTAAATTTTAACACATAAGAAATTTTAAAATAATTAAAAAAAAAAAAAATGGTTTTTTAAAATATAAACTTCGAATATTTTCGTTTTTTATTGTAAAAAACTGACACGTTACATTTGATATAATATTATAATAGCATAAAATGAAGTAAAAATGTAATAACAAATATTTCACAGACGACATTTTAAGTATAAAGAAGAATAAAACGGAAGCTGTGAATATACTAAGTCTTATCTTATTTTTTTAATCAATTTTTTTTTCAATTTTTTCCAAGATATAAAAGATTCTTTTTCTGAATCTCACCAACCAAAATATTTTATAAATTTTTTTCTAACTGCTTGAAAATCTTAAAATTAGAAAAAATATTACCAACAATGTTTTCTAATTGAAAGATTGAACTGGGAAACATGCCACTGAACATGAACTGGGAAACATGATTGGGAAACATGCCACTACTCTTTTCAAAGAACTTTACCATACGATATTCGTATGGTAAAAGGGTTACATTTATCATACTAATAGAGATGACATATAACACACCTTTTGCTAAGTATTTTTTAAATTACAGAATTATCGCATCATATTTTAAAGTGATGCCTATTGCTATATTACTGAAAATAAAACTTTTTCCAATTATATCATTCTGAAGTACATCTGTGTCAGTACTGAATTATCTCAAGTCACGATGGCGAATTACATCAGGCCCAATTTTGTGCGTGTTGGCTGGTTAGAAATCAATCAATCAATCAAGTGAACTATCAGTTAAGTTTGTTAATATTCTTTTATATTTAAATCTGTTTCATTGCCGTGTTATAGCTCAAATTATTTATTATTTACAAATGACCGTCATCTGACCTTGAGGCCATTAGACAACGGGCTCTCCGATATTTTGCACCACGACAAGTAAAAGCAAATAGTGCAGGGCATTTGTTCAAGCGTGAAGCAGTCATTTCTTGTTCAGACATGCAACGAGAACACATAGGGGAGTCCACAAGGTCAAAACGGTCATGAAGACAATCCTGTCCTGTCAGTTCTCTAAAAGAAGCAACTGCAGGCGCCCGAGGCAAGTTAGGAATAGATCGTGTATTAGAAAATAGTACATTCCAAGGTTTGCCACTCGAATGGTGCAAAGCTGTATCACGGCAAAAGCGCCTGGATATTCTAGAAATTTCCACTTTAGCTGAATGGAATCTCAATTTCACAATGGGTTTCTATAGCAGGGATGGCCAAGACGTCGACCGCGAAGACATTTTAGGTAGTCCGCGCGACCATCCCGATAATGACTTCGGATATTAATAATTTAATTTATGACTTATAAAATAGAAACTAATGAATTATTTAAAATAAATATTTACACACAACAGTCTGCGCTTTAAAACCCAAAACAAACTGTGCAAAGATTTACGATTTAAGGTTTACGATTTATATAAAACCTAAAATGGACATGATGAGTCATTAAAAAAAACTATTAAACATTAAAAAAAAATATAGAGGTATGAATCTCAGTTAAAAAACATGAATTGAGAAACTTCAAAAACAAGGAGGAAGAGTGCATCCATAATCCAAACCTAGACTTCGAAGATTTCGCTTAATACTTACTTGTTTTGTTTGAAGAATTTGAAAGAAGATTCGCTGACTTAATTAGGTTGAAAGAAATACTCAATTTTATGATATTTCCATTTAATGAAAATGTCAACATTGATCGAGTATCTAAAAAAATGGGACATTTAATAGATATCACATCAGTCATGGTCGAGGAAGAAATTATTAAATTAAGATGTGATATATTTCTTAAATCCAGATCATATTTAGCAATACTGATTTTTGAAAATTAATTTCTGAGGAAATGTTTCCAAATATTTACACAAACTGATTTTGTATTTGAAATCATATTTTGGATCTAGGTATCTTTGCGAATCTGCTTCTTCAACCATGAACAAAAAACAAACATTGGTCGCATTTAATAGACGAACATTTAATTTCGTGTTTATGCATTGCAATAAGCTCGTACCAGCCACAATATGATAAACTTGTCCAGATATACAGTGCCAAATTTCAACTAAACAATGTGAATAGGATGGTCAGTTTTTGATATATGAATACTTTGATTATTTTCGCCAGTAAATTTTTATTTTGTAAATATTATAATATTAAGTTTTTTTAATTATATTATATAATTTACCATATTTTCTTGTTACCGAAAATAAATATGTACGTAAATTTAGCTCTGCCATTGGTAGACCGCCTTCGATTTTTTAAATGTGGAGTAGATCCCGGATCCCAAAAGTTTGGCCACCCTTGTTCTATAGAATAGAAGATGCCTTCTTGGCTAGGAAATCAGCTCTCTCGTTTCCCTCAATACCACAGTGGGAAGGAATCCACTTGAAGGACACTTTATTAGGGAAACTCTCAAGCAAAGTCGTACAATTGAGGTCTCTTTGGTACTTAACATCTTTATTAGCAAAAAGAGCCTAAAGCGCAGAAATAGAATCCCAGAGAGTAACTTCTTTTTCAAAAGTGTTCGTCGTATTGACAGTTGTTCAATGAGAATAGCTTCCATTTCACCATCAAAATGAGTCAAAACATCATTAAACAGGATAATGCGATTTATGCGTGCTTATATCTTCTATTAAATTTGATACAACTCCATTATATCCTCGAGCAATAATTATCACAACGGGGGTCGGGGGAAAAATGGCGATAATTGTAAATATTTACATCATATATTGTTTGAAAAGATTAAAATTTTCAGGATCTACTAAAATAATGCAAACATTTTATTTAGGTTTTATAAATTATATAATTATTATTTGTTAGCGAAACTTATTTAAATGCCAAAGTTTATATCTGATGGAAACTGCTTAGCAATCGCGTAAATGATCTATTGCGGAGGGTATAAAGCCCCTATTAAATTAGAGTTGCCGATATTTCAGTTTGAGCAACTCCCATAGACTTAACATTACGTGACGTCACAGCTCTATTTTGGGCAATTCGGACACGTCGTCCAATGATATTTCAGATTTTTTTTACAGCTGCGCATTTGAAATTTGATCATTACCAAGTTTTCGCCAAATTTTATGCCTATTGAAAGTTATTTGCGTTATGAATTGCCGAAAATAAGCAATTTTTTTGTGCATGCAGGAACTGGTGTTGTCTTTTACTTTCGCCAAGCGGAAATAATAAGATGCCAAGAAGTAACATGTATTCCATTATTGTTAATGAGTGCATGTGATAAATATATATACATGAAAATGGCAAATATCTGTGTTGAATGGACAAAAGAAATGGAAATTGATTTTATTGAAATGATAAGAGTAAAGCCTCATACATGGGATATTTTAGATTCCCAATATAAATTTACTAAATCAAAACAAAGGACGTATGATGAAATAGCGTCCGAATTAATGTTAAAATATCACGGTTATAAAGATGTGTTTACACCTAATAAGAATTTTCACCTGTGTTGTTTGAGTGATCTCTTTATTTTATTAAAACTATATATAAATATTATGTTTTCAAAATACCAATTTTGTTTTAGGTCGTGATAAGATTATCTATTTTAGGAAATTAAAGCAAAAGTTTTGAGAAATTTTTTAACCAGATATTTTTCCTTTTCACGTCGACAAAGATTAGCTCTTATCTTTCTAAACGTGAATTTTCAAACGCTAAAATTGAGTGAAACAATAGCAAGATGGGCAATAATAAGGGCTTAATGGAATAGAACCATTAATTTTTATATCCATAATTTAACACTGGAATAATATGCCTTACATAACATACTTCCGAACTCCCAAACTCCTTATTGAATGCGTTTCTTATCATACTTATACATTTCCGATACCAACGAAATGGGAAATTAAACCATCTTAGACTTAGCTAAACAAACACAGAAAGATTTCGCTTTATTAGAAAATAATAAATTATGCAGAATACAAGCTACAATCTTTAATTTTAAATAAAATTTAAATTTTATAATAATATTTTAAAATAATTTGTGTACGAGTCTTAATGAAAAACGTCAGCACAGAAAGAATGATTTAACTCTTTAACGATGTTATAAAAAGAAAAATAACCTGTAAATTCAATTATAGGGGCATTATTTACAAATTTACTTAAGAAAAAAAAAAAAAAGTTTAAGTATATGGAAAATGTATTCATTTACTTAGACTAATTAAAAATGTAAATTTCATGATGTAATGTTATTCAGTTAAATAAGGTTACCAAATCTTGTTTTTGATTACATAGATCAAATGTGTAATTGTAACTTTTCTTCTTTTATATATTACATACTTCCTGGCGTATAAGATGAACCGACCTATAAGACTCTTTTTTGCACATCCTTAAATGATGAAATTTTACTGATCATTATTATGAATTTACAGTATTTTAAATATAAAGTAATATGTGTGTTTCATGACAAGATTTTGTGTACAACAATAATGATAGAGTTTTTTCATGCCCTAAAGATTTAACAATTACTAAATTTTTAACAGTTGGGTTATTAGAATTTTGTTTGAGGACAAAACTATAGTCAGAAGAACCTCATCCATGTTTCCTATTTGTGCAAGTTGAAATTTTTTTCCATTTTCGTCCATCAATGACAAATTGATGAAATTCATTAATTTTTTTCATCTGTCATTTTTTTGTTTGCTGTCATACTAACATCGACATTGTTTTTAAGCCAATAAATTAAAAAAAATAAATAAATAAAGCAGTAAAAAAGTCATTCACAAAAATTAGAAATTTTTAACGAAACTATCTGTGATCGTCGATTACAGCGAAAGCACATTCATTTAACTCTAAGTAACTCTCCGCAAAGAATAAAAATATCTTTGAATAATAAAAAAGCATATGAATAACAGAAATTGATAACTTTATATACATTGGTGCTGCCATCTATTACAAAACAATTTAACTATAAATGAAGACAGACGCTTCATACTTAACATGGGTTGTAAAATTCAGTCTTAGATTTACTGTACGGTCGCTCTTGGCACGATTTTCCAAAGTTAGCGATAGATAATATTTTCTAGCAACCCAACCAATTCCGTCCAATCACAGATATGGAATTCCAACCAATGAAAAATGGGGAATTCTGATAAAATGGGAACCGACCAATGAAAAATGGAATATTCTGTTTATTTTCAGACCTTGTTTGTCCAGATTGGCAAAGTTGGCAAGATTCTTGGCAATTTTTTGAAAAAGAGGCCAAGAGCGACCGTACAGTAAATATACCAATTTCTCATTCGATTAAAAAATATTAGATATTTTTCTATACTTTAATTAACTAAAATGAAATTTTTAAAACTTCATCTTGAAAATAAATAATTATGCTTAAGAATTATATTGAGTTATTTTCTGAAATATTTATTTTTAATGTAAATATTATTAACAAAATTATTTCATTATATTTATTTGTTGTTCATTAATTTTAATCTTTTAGACAAATATCTTTAAAAAAATGTGTTTCATTATCATTTAAATTTTAAAAACATACTTGCAGACTATTTAAAACAGAGAATTAAATGTAGATAAAAATAGTTAATTTTTATTATGTCATAAATTTGTAAAACGTGGTAGCTGTCTCGGTTTAGTTACTACGTTTTTTGAAGTAATATTCTTCATGCAATTTTTAAATTAGTTTTATGATAGTGTTTTTTTATAGTTTCACAAACCCAATATTTACTCAAATTTTATTTAATAAAACAAGAAAGTTTGATTAATCACTAAAAATAAATATTTATATTTGTGCAACATTTTATTTTACTTATGAACGTACAAAAATTAAATTGAAATCTGAAATTATTACTACCTCTTACATATCACTTATCAAAATTATTTCTTAAAAGTAAAATGAATAGAATAATTAAATATAAAAGTTTATAATTTTATATTTAATGTCATTAAAAATTAATTTTATTTTAAATAAAAAATAATATAAAATAAAACTTTTTATTTTAATTATTTATCCATAATTAAAAATAAAATTTAATTGTGGATAAAATAATTTAAGTAAAAATTATTATGAATAATTGAATTTGGTTGATATGAAGGCAAAAGTAATTTTATTTAAATTAATTAAAGGGTTAAAATTTACAACTTTCAAATGTAATTTAAAAATCGATGTAAATTTTTAAATTGACTATCAAATTAATTTTTTTTTTGAGATTAATGAAGTTCTGATTAACAACTTCTTATTTCCTTTTAGTTTAAACGTATAATATTTATATATAAATATATAATTTTAACAAAATGGAAGTGATTGCTTATACTCTTTACTTCCTAATTTTAGGCAATTCAACAAAAACAATACTTGAAATATTTAATCGTTAAATGGTCTTTGTATTCTTTAAACTTTTCTTGCAGTTTTCCAAGTTCCATGTGCTTTCAACTGTCTTCTTCAAGAGATTTGAAATTGTATTGTACAAATCTTCTACAAATATAATAAAATGAAAAACCTTAAAATAGTAATAGAGCATGGAATAAAATAATTTTAACTCTAATTTTTGAAAAAAAAAAATATATATTCAAATTTAATACACACGGATATAAAAATGCAGTCGTTAATTATCATAATTATTAAAAGAAAATTTTTCTCAAAACAGATCTCCCAGCAAAATAATATTTGATCAATTAATTTTTACTTAAATATAAAAGTAAAAACTACTTACAGAAAAACATTTAATTTGTTACTGCCTAATGTATTCCTTTGATAGTATATTTAAAATAAAAGTTTTTATCCCTATGATTTTTTAAAAGGAAAATAATCTTACTTTCTTACCGACAGATGACAGCACTAATCAAGATAAGGCAATCGATTAAAAGAGTATTCTAGGTCCTAATCTCTGGTTAAACGCGACGATTTCATTGTAAACAATTTGAATGGTTTGTAAACACAGAAATGTAGCAAGTTTACTATAACAATAACGTCATTTCAGAAGTATATCAAAATCAACAAGGTAAAATTTTGTTTTGTTAAATATGTAACAATTAATACATAAAAGATTTTCTGTTACTTAAATACTTCATTTTTTAAATCTTTTTCTGTTACTT
>JAPDSC010107345.1:6382-42251 GCA_026290005.1 Latrodectus geometricus
TATATATATATATATATATATATATATATATATTAGCCTTAATGATCAAAGTATTTGATTCGAAAAAATTCTATAGTATTTTTAGGATTGCATCTCCAAAGATGCAATTCATAAATGTGTTATTACGAAAAAAAATTCACTTTATATTTAATTTACAAATATTCTATTCAAAAAAAAAGAAGAAAGAAAAAGAAAAAGTTTGAATACTACGGAAATTATGTCCATGTGATAGGAACTATCGATGATGTATTCAAGTCACCATAAATTTAGAATACTTTTGAGTTTGTGTACATGCCATTGTGCTGATAAAAAGGTAAAAGAATTCTTCTATTATTATAATTTTGCGATTGGAACTCACAAATATTCGATTCGAAAATAATTTTTAGGTTTATGCTTCTATGGTCATAGCTGACGAATAAAATAATGCAGTTAAAAAAATGAAATTAAAAATTTACATAATTTAAATTTCTGAAAATACATAAGCATCGAACATACCCGAAATTTGATCTTTTATAAATTCATAATAGTAAATGTATAATTTCGAATACCGATAAAAATTTAGAAAGTTTTAATATGTATAATTATTATCGCACAAAATCCACAAGCAAACAATTTATAAACTGTATGTTCCAGCACATAAAATTTCCAAGCGATTCTTCTGAGAAATCACTGTAAATTAATATTCTGTAATTGATCTCAGTAAATTAGCATAAAGATTAGTTTAAAGTAGCATTTGATGAACATCAAAGTTAATTGAAAGCATTTCACCATATTTTTAATGAGAAATTTAGTTGATTGTCGATAAGACTTTCCAGTATAACATTTTAATTAAAACTTCAATCAACACACACACACAGCCCTTTAATTAAGGATTTGGATGACTAGAATTGAGTAAGAAAGTAATGAGATTCTCGTACATGAATCTCGAATCTTACATGGGATTCGTAAATTTCGGTGTCCCATTTATTAACATTTTATCACAAAATTACTAATGTTTAATAAATATTTGTGACGCAAAAAGCTGTATTACAAAAATATTTTATAAGAATGATGCACGATAAAAAAAAATAATATTGTAGTGTAAAAATATCTCATTACAACTAGCAATAAAAATAATGCAATAACAATTGCAATATAAATCATAGTAAAATAAAGATAATATAATTTTGCAAGAATAATGCTATTTAGTTATTAAAATTGATTCCAAAATTTTATGAGAAATGAAATTTAAAAATAACATTTTTCACAAGATTTTAAGTATTAAGATTTAGATATTAAATTTTATTCCAAAATTTTCTGAGAAATGAAATTTAAAAATAACATTTTTCACAAGATTTTAAGTAAAAATATTTTAAAAAAGAAAAACATTGTCATTAAAATTAGAAATTATAATGTAAATAAATTAATATTACAAATAAATTATAGGGTTTCACTGGGCTAAAATTTTAGATAAAAATAAGAATTAATATTTATTAATTTTTCTAGCTTATAGTTACTTTATTAATTTATTTTTCTTAAATAGATAAAAATTGTATTCTATAATGCTTTAAATGTATATTCTAAGTCTAATGAATATAATTTTATTTTTTTTAAAATATTACAAAAATTAAAATTGAAATAACTAATGTATAACCTCATCTATAAGAGAATTTTAAGAAAAATCAGTTATTGGTTTGCTCATTAAAATTTAAGATGTAAATTGGTTTATTTAATTCAACAATTTTTTTCTGCCTATTTTTTCCATCTTTTCTTAAATTTAGAGCATAATCACATCTGTAACTTTCCTTGGATTTGAAAAATATATCAAAAAAATTATATGCCAATAACAGAACCAAATTTGATTGTATATTCCATTTTAGAATAGTAATCACAAAAGCATGTGTTATCTTGGCGTGGGTTGCTTGGCGAGGTTCTAAAAATTCAGCAATATTAAGTTCAATGTTCTACATTGTTTCACATTCTCAATTCTTATCTCAAAATAGTTTAAGCCAAATATATATTACATTTAATCATTCTGACTATTCTATTTATTTTGATAGTTACCGATTATAGATTGTCATCAGAGGTAGGAATTAGGTAACGTAGATTAAGGTAATCGTGATTAATGTGAAGTGAATTAAACTTGATCTCCATTAATATGTATAAAGTTAAAGACGTTTTTCGAGTGAACTGGAATAAAGTTACGGCAAAAAAAAAAAAGAAATTTCTTTAATTATAATTATAAGTGGGATTTGATTAAGTTTTTTAAATAAAAACAAATTGAGAAGCAAGGTAACATTAAATGCCTTAGATTTAAGCCTTCTACATTAAATAAGACTTAAAAATAGAAGTCTTAAAAATAATTTATTTTTCTTAGTAAGATCTAAAACTCAATTATAAAAAAACAAATACAAAAAATCAGGGTCACTAGATATATAGTAATTTGAAATCAGAGTTATTTTCATTTAGTAAAATAACCACTGCACATTAAAGCAGATTTGAAAATACTTGAAAAATAACTTATTTATATAGTCTTATTGGTTTTATGGAAACACTAAGATATATATTATTGGGTAAAGTTTACTTAAAAGTACACCTTGATTTTTTTGGCTATTTTTTGAAGCCAAGATAGGCACCAAAATGTTAATAGCAAAATGACAACCCTAAAACTACGTTAGTTAAAGTGATGAAACTACCAGGGTTACTAAAAAATTTAATTTTATTGCCAAATTTTTCGCGAAACCAAAAGTCTATAATCAAACCTTTACCCATATTATTTTAACTGACACTGATATTATTCTTACTCGTATTGGAACTCAAATATATATTATGGCTAGACTATACCTTAGGGTGCCCCTTTGATCCTCACCAAGTTGTGATCGCGTTTGATCGCCAAGCTGTGCAAAACTCAATCGTATTTTGATTACAAATGAGCAATTGATTGTTCTGTGCCAGCAAAAAACTCCAATAAAATCGATAGCCAAACGAAAATCGCCATGTTTGCCATGGGGGCACCCTAAAGTATAGTTTTACCATTATTAAATGCACAGTATGATGCAAATTGATGATCACTTTCTTGCAATTAGTGAAAAATGAATCTGATGAGTTATTGGATTGTACTTAATGGTTAAAAAATAAAATTAATTAACAGAATCATCAAGTGACATAATTGTCACCTGAATTGTCACCCTTCTCTCTACATCACGCAAGGAAAGACATGATATCTGATGTATATTTAGCATTCATAGAGATTACCTATGCCATGATCATTGATTGAATCAAGGCAGATTAAAGAATACCGATTCACCAACCAATCAGGCTTCCGTAGCTCTAGGCTCATAAATTAAAGGAGTGTTATGATGTTTTACAAAAATTTTAAAAACTGTTTAGCAAATTAAATATCATCAGCACCAAATGTGTTATTTTGAAATGCACTCAAGTGAAACGCTTGATATCTGAGATAGTATTCCTTATACTACACACAATAGAAATAGTTTTTTATATACATGTAACGTGCTCAGTTATTTTAAACATGATGTGTTTGAGTGGGTCAAGACTTATCAAAAGAAACTAATTCCCTAATCAATTGAGATTCAGCAAGCTTAAGTTTCAATTTACACAGAAACGAAATTTTTGGATATTCAAATACTGTAATGTAATATTAGGTTGGGGAAAAAGAAATCCATTATTTTTACGTGAACTTTTTGTAACTTCTTTCAGATTCGCTTTGTAATAAGGTTTAAAACAGTTTTCATGTAGATTTTTAGGTCTTGTGCGAAGCTACGACTGCTGACATTCTGTCAAGTTTGATAATTTTTGATATTTTATAGACATTCTCGACGATGTTGTATCCATGCGAGGTGCATCTTTAGCATCCAAATACCCAAACGGAATCGACGAAACCAAAAGTGTACGTAACTGGTTGTTACAGTCATATATAGGACGATAAACACCTTTCACAATTTTAGCCACCCGGTTAGCATTTTCGCCATTATAAAAGAAAAATTAAAATGTATCGAATTTTCTGTTTGTTGTCTTCTATTTTTAAAACCTTGTACTCGTAACTGAATTAATCAAGCAAAAAACCGCAAGAGGATATTTTAGTGTCAAATGTCACCTTTCCAACAAGCATAAATCTGAAATTGTTTGATAGATACCTCACGAGATAGCGATCACTACAGACGTCTACCGAAAAAATAATGGATAACGTTTTCCCCAAACTAATATTTTGGTTATCTGTTAAATGGTTTAAGTTAGGGAATGTTGTATTGTAGATGATAAGCGCTCTACAACATCTTCCAACTATTAAATTATATCTCAAGAGATATCGAAACATTTGGAGTAAGTTATGTCCCTGACACAAAACCAGCCATGTCTTTAGTTGGTATTTAAGAACCAGGAGAGAGAAAAATGTTCACATTATGTTAAAAGGCTAAAGCATATTTGATGTAAATGTTACTTTTATTAAAAACATAAAAATATCTTTTGGTTGAAAACTTATAGTATTAAAGCTTACAATTATAGTATGAGCTACACATGTACTGTAAATCTATTTTAGAAGTGTTTTCAACTTTAATTTAAAGCAGACATTAATGTACAGAAAACCTTCAGTAGAGTTGAATGACACTCCTACCTCTAGTCCAGATGAGCTTGTCAGGTTGCTATTGAGAACAGAGACCAGGAATTTGAATCGAACTGATTCGCCAAAAAGGATTCTTACTGACGTCATAGCTTCCAGAACTTTCCCACTGCCTGACTCTGGTGACTTACATACGGCCGTCAAGAGCTAATAAAACAAATAAACTATTATGAATGACATTAAATAACTATTGCTGGGAATTACTTACATTAGCAAAGCTATTATTATAAATATCAATTTATTAGTGTCAATTAATTAAAGTTAAAAATCAAATATATTATCTTTTTATAAACTTATCAGACACTGAGAGAAGAATATTATAAAAAATATTCTAATATATAATCAATTTTATATTAAAAAATATTATCTTCACAAAATTTTAGACTTAAAATTTGGTAGAAATATTTTTTACTTATTTTTTAGTCACATTTTCTTTGTTAAAAGAAAATAATGACAAAAAAAATTAATTTAAAACCACGTCGCGTTACGATTAGTTTTATTAATGTGTTTTGTCTTAATTTTTTGGGTATAAATATTTGTCTTTATTTGCGTACTATGAAAAAGTTCCTTCAAATAAAGCAGCAAATGTGAAATTTCGTTTATTAATGTTGCCTAACTTAATTTTTATAGTATAAAATTTAACAAACATTTTTATTATTAAAATTACTGTTAAAAATATTTTACTTTTCTTTGTTATTATTATGTAATTCTTTGTTAATTAAAAACTTCAGATTATATAGTGTACGATTATAGAATTAAAAAATTCTGTAATTAGAAAATTGTTGTTCTAATTGCAAAAAGTCAAGCTAGTTACTGAATTGAACTTTTTATGGCATTCAGTTCCTTGTATGGACTGACTCCCACTTTAGATATGGATGTTTCTGGTGGTTTGAAGTTCACTTTTAAAATCATAACTTCTATTCGCGAAAAGTTCACAAAATGACAAATCAAAAACATAATCTTAAAATGAATAAACATAACCATGAAAAAATGAATAATTTATTTTTTGTACATCAATAAATTTTTAACATAATATCTGATTAATATAATTACTTTAACTAAGCAAAACTTATTCAATGTAATCGTACTTCTTATAAGTAAGACTTGAAAAATAAAAATAAAATTCCTATTAAAATTATTATTGAAATTTTCTTGTTATATATTGAAAAGTCTTCCTTTTACTATTATTTATAATTCTCATCTGCAATGAATTTCGATTTTGAAAATTTTTCTCAAACTCCAGCTAAGAATCTTTGTTGTAAATTAAATTATTGGCTTACTTTCTTAAATTTTTTGTTATAAACCATATTGATTTCACAAGAAATCACATTGATTTTGAACCAAAATTTGAGGAAAAGTTTGCCAATACTTGCTTCAAAATTATTATTTGCATTTAATATAAAATTAGAAGCCAATTTTTCAACTTTTGTATCGTATGTTTTATTAGAAGTAAATTTTTTGGTACAAAATTTGAAACAGTATGGCTTTTAATTTTGCTTCATCTTACACAATCAAGACATTAATTCTTATGTTAAACCATGTTGATTTCACTTGAAACCACGTTGGTATTGCTCCTAAATTTAGAAGACTTTGAAGTATAAGAACTTATAGATTCAAAGTTATTAGTTGACGTCAATGTAAAATTATTGGTTAAAAAATGTGATTATACTTGGCAACTTTTGCTTTATGTATTCTTTAAGGAATAAACTATGGTGCAAAATTAGAAGTAATATAAAAAATTTTTATTTTAGCACTATATTATGCATTCTTTTAATGTAAATTCTTAAGTCAAAGCATTGGTATTGTTTTTAGAAATTTCTTAGATTAGAACTAAATTTTAAAGAATAATGAAACTACTGCTTTAAAATATCATTTAATTTCAATTCAAAACTAGAACTTTGTAACTTTACATGTTTTGAATAGTCTTTAAGAATTTCTTTTATTAACAGAAATTTTAATTTATTCACATAAATAATATTACAAAAGTGACAAATAGAATAAATGTGAAATAAAATAAGAAAAATTTAATACAAATGTATGTAAAATAATTTCAGTATTTGAAATTAAGTAACTTGCCTCAATGGCAACAATTCTGGATTTCATGTGTGAACTGGTAATACACGAAGCTATTGTCGCAAGACCAGTTTTATGATCTGCTATTTTTCCAACTGCAACCTAAAGTGAAACAGAGCAATTTTAGTTCTGAAATAATCCAAACTATAATCGTTTGCACTTGATAAATAATATTTGTATCGATAAAAAATATATTATTGATATAAGAAATTTGTAAATTTTGAAACTTCAAAACAAATGATTTTATGATTTAAAAGTTATTACTTACAGAACTTTTGGAACATGCTTTCAAACATAGCAAACAGTAAAATTCGTCAATCTAAAAAAAAAAAGGAAGAGGTGTTAAATATGTTAACAGGAGAAAGTAAAACAAAAAATATAATTATCGAAAGAAAATTACACGAATTTATAAATTGAATTACAAATTATTACTCAGAAAAAGTTCTTTTGTTGTTAATTATATCTTGCTTGTAACTAAAATATACACCATCGTATATTTAGTTATAGATAAAATATTGATTGTCTATAACTAAAATTGAATACATGATTTAGATATATAGATACTCTTTTTATATTAGAAATTTTTATAAATTATAAAATTGTAGATTTTTGTCACGCTAGATTTTTACTATGTTTGGGTTCCTCATCTTCTTCTTCTTCTTGAGCTTGTCAGATATGTTGCATTGTTGTCTTCATTGTTGCATTTTGTACCATGCTCCAAGCCCAATTTTTTCCTAGTTCCATTGTCTTGGGTCACCTACTTTGTTTATAAAGTCTGATAGGTCCTCAATGGAGTTTAGGTGTAACTCTTTAGGATATGGATTACCTAGAGTAGTGAATCTTGTAAGGGCAAGAGCATCACACTCATATATTGTTTGAGTTTACTTTCCTATCCTGTGAAATATATCTATGCTTAAATTTAGGCATAAGCCATGAGATCATACGATCCAGACTACAAATATTCTACGATTATTTTCTTAGAATTTATCTTAAAAAGTCACCAGCAGCATATTGTTAAATTTGTAGCAATTAAAGGAAAAATTATGGAGGAAAACCGAAAATCAGTAGTAAAAATGAGGGGGAAATTATAGTACCTTAGGTAATTATTAATATTACGCAGTCAAATTTTGAGCAATGTCTGTGAAAGTTTGCTGGGCAAAATAGAGTAAAAGTAACAAGTAAAATTATAGAAAAAACTGCAATCCATAATCAGGACTAACAGCGCATTTAGAAATTTTAAGTAATATATCAAATGTTATAGAACAAAACTGAGTGAAAGTTATAAGCAAAAGTGAAAAACAAGAGCAAAATCGCATCAAAAGTTATAACAGTTCCAAGTTTATTCACATTGTGCAATTTTGTACGATTGCAACCAAAATTGGGGGGAAAATTATAGGGGAGAAACGAGTGGAAAGTAAAAGTACAAATTTGTAATAAAAAATATAATTACATTGAAGGCACATAAACTTGTTTAACAGACATTTTGAATTACAATCCCTAAATATACCATATATATTGGTTGAAATTACTTTATTTATAAATTATCTTAGCTTCCCACACAAAGCTTTCATTGCGTTGTATTGCAATAACATAATGAAAATTAACAGTGTAAGTAACATAACATTAGCAGTACAATATATAAATATATCACCGCATCGTGGATCGCTTAAAAGTCGAGGATTATTTCAGGGCATCTTTGACCAATCGTATTTTGTCTTCTTGAAGGATATTTTCATGGATTTGTGTTTCATAATGATGAAAACTCAAAAACCTTCAAGAGCCTATTCAGATAAATATCTATTCAGAAAACTAATACTGTTCAACAATGCCATGGATTCGAACCTAGAAACTTCGATTGAGTAGGCTTCATTCATACCCAACTGTTCAGCACTAGGTTTAATTATCCTTTGTTACATGTTCTAAGATTAAAAAAAGAACAGAGAGTCTCATATATTTTTACTAATTCTTTTATAATTTTAATTTCAATGAATAATTTTATACATCATATTTTAATGTATTTATGTATGTTCTAAGCTATAACTCTTATATTTCCCTGTAACCATGTTGCATATTGGGCTTAATATTAATATATTAATTTTATTTCATGTATTTTACTTTACTTTTATTTTTGTTACAACTTTTCTTTGGTTAAAATCACTTGCATATTGTATAATTTGTATATTTTATCTTTTGAATCTTTAGATAAATAATTTCAAAAGATTTTCCCTTGTTTTTTTTAAGGGAAAGGTTTTAGTTCACATTTTATTATAGCTTTTTTATTTATTCAATTTATCCTTGTTGTATTTTTATTTTTAGATTCGAATAGTTTTAATTTTACGCTGGTTTAAGAATTTGCTCTTTTTAAATTCTTAACATTAAATATGATTAATATATTCTCTAATCTTTTATTTAAAATTTATTATATTTTTCTTACAATTTTTTTGTATACATATGTATAATATATTCCAGAAAAACATCAGAACCTCAATACTTAGCTTAATATAAACATACATTTACTTTAATGAGGTATTTAATTCTAAAACTTTAGCGGTTCATTCCGTTTAATAATGAATATGATTAATATAAAGCAGAAATTAATTCTTTTTCTTTTTCTGTTGAAAGTATCAAAACCAGATATTAACTAATGTTAAACAGAAACAAAAGTACCAATTACATTTGACTGAACCAACTTTTAAAAAATTGAGGAAACTAAAGCACAAGGAAGTAGTTATTAAAATAACTTCGATAACTAGTCGCTTATGAATATTTAAGGAGATATTTGGCTCAGTAACAACAAAGAAATCTGTTACAAGTAACAGATATTCGGTGATTTTATTTTATTGTCTGGTACAAATGTGTCAATACAACTATTAATTAATAAAAATGAGATAACAGGTTAAAATGAATGAGAGAGAAAATTTCCTCCTTTATTAATTAAATAGTTCTTCCTTTAATAAATTTTAATATGCATGGTTTTAATAACTATTAATTTATATTCATTAATTATCTTAATTTAATAATTCCGTGTCAATTGTTTCATATTTAAACGTTAATTAGTATCATTGAATATAATACTAATTTAATTAAGAAGGATTTTTAATTAGTTATGTGATAGCTATTTATATAAACCTAATAGTTTGTTATATCGTTATATATGTTCAGGGAACATTATTTTTAAGTTATATTTTTCTTGAGTTTTCTCAAAATTTAATTTAAAATATTGTTTATAATTTTAATACAAATCAAGTTTAATATATTGTTTTAAAAATAAAAATTTTAATGTAAGCAAATTTATTTTGCTTTTTTTCTTTTTTAAAGCGATTGTGGTTTTGTATTTTTATTGACAACAGAATGTGATTTTATTAAAAAAATACTGTTTTTATCCATTTTTGAATAATTTTCCTTTTCTAAAATTAAGGTAAGTGAGAAATATTAAAACATTTAATAATTAATATTATTAATATCGTCATATATATTAAAGGAGCATTATATTATTAGGTCATTGTTACCTTAATTTTTGCAAAATTTAATTTAAAATATTGTTTATAATTTTAATACAAATTAAATTGAATATATTGTTTACAAATAAAAATTTTAATATAAGGAAACTATTTTTGATTTTTTTTAAACGCTAGTGGTTTTGTATTTTTATTAACGACAATATGTGATTTTATTAAAAAATACTTTTTTATCCATTTTTGATTTATTTTCCAAAATTAAGGTTACTAAAAGCTTACGTCATATGAACTATGTCACCATTTAACTATGTCACCATGAATTATGTCTATGTAAAGTTCACCATGAACTTAAGTGATGCGATTCACCCACTTTACATCAATGATGGAAAAGTTAAGAGTTGTTATTCTATAATATAGAAAAGCATAGTTTCAAACTTAAGAAATAAAAGAGTAATGCGAGTTATTTATTCAGGATTTTAGATAAAAAATTTAATATTGATGATACACGTTATATTGAATTCCGATACATAAAATTAAAAAAAAAGTATTTTGTCATAATTATTTTATCAGCAGTTCAAATAATAGAAATTTTTGATGATCCGAGTATATTTTAATGATGCCACAAATTTTATTAGAAAATTTGTTGTTGTAATTCCTACTGAAATTACCCAATCAGAAAATGTTGAATTTTCGAATCTAATTATCAAGAAAAAGGTTTTCATTTCGGAATTATTAGCTACTCATTTCCTGTGAAATCAGATATACGGTATAATAAAATGTGTTTCTTAAAAAAGGTAGAATTAATCATAATAAAACAATCCATAAAAATCTTCTGTTCTAATTAAATTGACTATGATTTTATTATAAGATAATTTGCTACATGACAAAATTGATTTAATTGAAAATAAATCGTACTATAATAAATAATTTCATTTTAAATTATTAAAAAAATGAAATAAATTGTAATGTAATTTAATAATAAAAATGCATTGAACGGTAATGTGTTCTGGAATAAAACTGGAATATAATACTTAAAAGGAATCAATTATCAAAATTGATTGTGTTAAATCGCATGCAAAATTTCAAGCATAAATCTTGTACTAATCTAATTACTTAGAGTAGAATATTGGCAACACTCGAAATAATGGAATCATTTTATGCAAATGGAGCGGTAGAAAATTGTCAGAGACTCGCTCAACTGACAATGATTTTATGTTTTAATTGTGTTGCGATTTCTACCGCTTACAATGGCTTTTATCTTGAATAATTAAGTTCTGTTTTAACGAATTAAATGTACGTTTTTATGCTCCTTCATCGAGAGTGTGATTTTAATTAACATTCCACTATAATTACAATTACAATTAGTTAGAAAAAACATTCTTTGGTTAAATAATTTAAGATTTTTTTCTGCTTTTTTTCTGATTATTTTAAAGATTGAAATTAAATGTATACATTAGTTGTGTAAATAACGTTTCTCCCAGAATAAAGTGATTTAACTTTTCTTAGTAAACACAGATACCAACAATTATATTTATATTTTCGTTTCCCCTTGTAAAATGTTGTAAATAAGTAAGGAATAAGTAATCGGGGCATTAAATACCGTAAGAAAATATAGTATGATGAATATAGTATTTCTAAAATTTCAAGCAAGTGTAGAATGAGCACCTCATCATATTTTCCCATATTGTTTATTATTAAAATCATTACAAACTATTGTTACGATTGATCGATATATATATATATATATATATATATATATTTCGAAAAGTTATATCGTTTTATATGAAAATGAAAAACGTATAGCTCAGGTGGGAAAAACAAAATGATATTTCCGAACATAATATATATATTAGTTTGGGGAAAAAGTAATCCATTATTTTTTCGGTAGACGTCTGTAGTGATCGATATCTCGTGAGGTATCTATCAAACAATTTCAGATTTATGCTCGTTGGAAAGGTGACATTTGACACTAATATATCCTCTTGCGGTTTTTTGTTTGATTAATTCAGTTACGAGTACAAGGTTTTAAAAATGGAAGACAACAAACAGAAAATTCGATACAGTTTCTTTTTTCTCTTGTAACGTCGAAAAAGATAGCCGGATGGCTAAAATTGTGAAAGGTGTTTATCGTCCTATATAAGACTGTAACAACCAGTTACGTACAATTTTTGTTTCATCGATTCCGTTCGGGTATTTTAAATGTAAGAGATGCACCTCGCATGTGGATACAGCATCGTCGAAAATGTCTATAAAATATCAAAAATGATCGAAGTTAACCGCATGTCAGCAGTCGTAACGCGCAAGACCTAAAAATCTACATGAAAGCTGTTTTAAACCTTTTTACAAAGTGAATCCAAAAGAAGTTACATAAAGTTCACGTAAAAATAATGGATTTCTTTTTCCCCAACCTAATATATATATATATATATATATAACATTCAATTAGTGATTTACATGGTCTACAATATGCTCATTTTTCTAGCATCATGTTGTAATCATGAACATGATGCTTGAGCTCAAATAATACTTCAGTTATTATACTTAATTATTATTACCAGTTTTATTTAATTATGGTCATGTTTGCTTAGCTGAACACCTTAAGAAAATTAGCATCTTGACCAGTAGACATTGCCCTATCTGTAAGGTAGACAATATGAATAGGGACCATCTACTCGTCTGCCCGGACCTGGACTCTACTCTTCAACAAAGTGGTGATGTTTCCAAGTTATATTGGATGGCGAGGGATCGCATGTCCTGACCACTTACAAGCTACCCTTCTAGCATTTTAAATTTTGAAATTTTAGACTTTTTTAATCTTTTGAAATTTTAGAATTTTAATTGTTTTATATGTTGGTTTTCACCTTTTTTTTCTCTTTTGTTGTAATTTAAATGTGTTTGGGAGAGGCCAGATGTTGATGGATTTGGTTCTTTTTAGCTATATGTAACAACAACAATATTTAATTATGACTCGTAAAATATAAATAATATAAATTCACTAATTCTCTAACGAAATGCTATATTGCTATAAATACAGAACAAATTCCTTCATATTATTTTAAGATTTTATTTTAATCATCTCTTAAAAATAACGTTTTATATAAATATACTTCGCATTATATAAACTCTATTTTGTATTAAAGTGTTTCTTCAATGGAACATAACATTGTGCTTTACTCTATAAAACTCCACAGAAAATCCTCTGTCCTCATAAAATATAGGCCGAAATGGTTTTATGAAATCAAGGTTAAGAAAAATACCTTCCTGAACAAAGTTGTTTGAGTTGGAAACATTTAATACAAACAGAATTTAGAGTGGCCTCAACTTAATACCCGACGCTGCACACGAAATCAACTTTATCAATTCTTTTTTTCACAGAAAACTTCTTTTAAGATTCCGTGAACACTTCCCGAGAAGGTTTTTAACTTTGAACTCGGTTAACCCGATTAAATTTCCAATTCTGAAATGAGTTTTCTTTTCTATTTACTCCAAGAGTGTTGATGCTTTCTCCTCCGCTTTAAGCACAAGGTTAAGGATGTATTTAATCCCTTGTGCATCATAAAGCTGCGCTAGGAGTTATTTGGCGACCGGAGGGCTCTTTGGCTGTTATTTTTTATTTTAATGCCCGCCAATTCTACTGAAGTTTACACAGTAGCTGAGAGCGCGCCTTGGATTAAATTTCGGTTAGTGTTTAATATTTTTCTTCTTTTTTTTTTTTTTTTTCGGACGTACTCTGGTGTAATAAAAGGCGATAAACCGTGAACATTTTAAGCAGCATTTGCTCTTCTTTCTAGATGAAAGATTTATTTTCTTCTAATTTGTTTCGGTCGGAAAAGTTTCTGAAAATGAAAAAAAAAAAATACATAACATCAATATATAAAGAAGATTCGGAAAAAAGTAACATAAAGAGATTCAAATTTTTTTTTATTGGCAGAGCTGTTTTTCATGCTTCATTTTTGTAAAAATCCGCAGTTTTCTCTCTTGATTTATTATACCTGGTGGCTTAGTAGAAAAAAATAGAATATATGATAAATATATCTATTTACTTTACATGTAAACACCATAGTACAAATTTTAAAAGCAACTTTTAATTCGATTATATATTGGAAAATTCTGAAGATAACTGAATGCTATTTTAGAAAAACTAAACAGCGGTTTACCGCTGAATTAGCTCATTAGGTTTATAGGACAACAACTCTAATCCAGTTAAGAGAAAATTAAAAAGTTTTAGAATATTTTCATCATAATTGATATATTTAAAAAGAAATAAAAGGAATTACACAAATTTATGTTAGAAATATTTTAAGATACATAGTTCTTGCTCTATAACTTCATTCAGAATTAATATTACATGTAATCAATATATTCCATTATTAAAAATAGGAATAATTAATAAAGATAGTCAAAAAAATGCATCAATATTTCGTTATCATTCAAAAGTTTGTCCAACATCAAATCGTACCAAGTATTAGTAGTAGCACAATTTCTGATTTCGTCATTTTTAATATATGATAACAACAATTTATAGATGTGGGTTAATAACATTTTTATATAGTTAATTTTAAATCGTATTTAAATTATATGCTACACTGCTGACAGAGTACGAAAATGCACTGCTAAACGTTATTCTATAAGCGATACTGGCGACATCTCTTAACTGAACATGACACCAACAATATCAAGATAGAAAATCAAGCTACTAATAATTATGTTCTCTGGTCAGTATCTCTCTTGCTACTAAGCAAGAGAAATAATTTGATCGGAAATCAATGCAAATAAAATTTCTCACTTCTTACACATGGTTGTAAAAAGCTGTTTGAAGTCAATAAACTTATGCTGTTGTTTGAACCATACAAATGATAAGAATTCTTACTTCAGAATTAGATTTAAATCATAAGAATCCATAATAAGATTCGAAACCACTAAACGATAAGAAATCTTCCTCAACAGCAAGATTCAAATTTAATAATTAATAAGAAACGTAGCTTTCGACGTAAAACAATTCTTTCCCTACCCTTGTAGCACACAGAATTCCCTTTTGTTCGATATAAATTCTAAAAGCCACAAATCATTGTAATTAATCATCTTGTAATAATAAAAGTATTAATTTATTGATAGTTCAGAAGCACTGGTTTTAATCAAATAAATTTAACTCGCAGCGTGAGTGGTGGTAAAGCTGTCATGGTGTCAAGATGCCTTCCATGATCCCTAATGTTATTATTATTCAAAACGTCTGTAACTCACGATGGCTTCCTGTAACTTTGTGAGTCAATTAACTATTTAACTCTTGTCATATTTAATAACTTCGCCCTACAGAGGGTGTCATATCGTGTTAGCAATTAAGAATGTTGTCACCGTGCTGCAGGTGGAATCTCAATATTTCATCTAACGCCAATATGGAAATAGGATTAAATATTATAGCAGGGAAATTCCTCGTTTTCTTAGGGGGAATTTGATCATACAATTTATAGAATAAAAATTAAATATTCCAAGGGCCACATAAATGTCTTTCTTGGATAATTAATGATTTTTTGTTATTTTATAACAAAATTGTTAAATGCAATTCGTTATTATAACTTGAATTGAAAAAACTATCTTAAAATGCATATAAACGATAATTTTCCCTGGAAGTTCTGCTTAAAGAATCCGTCCTCTACGTCGTCCAGGAAAGTATGTAAATATTTGGAATCCATTTTGAACTATAAATCTTGGTCTAATTAATTTTCGGGTTCAGATTTAATTTACGGTCACCCTTGGCACAATTTTTTTATATTTGGTGATAAAAAATTCTGGCAACCCGCTTACGATCAATCGCAAGTAAGGGATTCCGGCAATCCTAATCACTTGTGCAAAATGGTGACTTTTGGTGACAATTTGAGAAAGTCGCCAAGAGTGATCGTTCAGTAAATTTTTACCCATATTCCTATTGAAAAATTAAAGCATTAAAGCGAGATATAAATCAAATTAGAACATCTTACTAGCTTATGAATTCATTTCCCTCTTTCCATACTGTTTTTTTTTTTTTTTTTTTTTTTTTGTTTTAGCCAATCCTTTTTTTTCCCCCATTAGGGGTAATTTTTATTTAGCCAATCCCAATTCAAATTTTAGGTTGATTTAGCCAATCCCAATTCCGAGAGAATTAGAGTTAGAACATTTAGCCAATCCCAATTCCAATTTTACCACCTCTTTTAATGCAAATATTATCAAATAGTTCTTTTCCCAACCAATAATTGATGGTCATTTGTTTGCTGTATTGCTATTGGGCGAGATATTTTGGAGGAAATAAAAGGCATATATCAAATGAAAAATTTTTAAAAAATGAACGCACGAGCGCCCTAAAATATTTTAAATTAGAATGTCTTAATTTTTAATCTAAAAGAACATTTTAATTTAAAAGTGCACGTGCATACTTAAAATTTGGATCATAACTCCAAGTTTTAAATATGCACGTGTGCCTTAAATATGCACTACTTTATATTACATGCACGTGCGCCTTAAATACGAATTAAATACAAGATCAAGAAAACATGGAAAATCTACGAGAAAGCTTATTTTATGTTTTGTTATGAAAATTATTGAATACATACATAGAAATAATGGTAAAAATTTACTGTACTGTCGCCCTTGGCAACCTTTTCAAAAAGTCGCCAAAAATCTCGTCATTTTTTCCAAGCGAGGTCTTAAAAATAAGCAGAATATTGAAAAATATTGCCTAATTGGTCGGATACCCTCATCGCCAAATGGTCAGAATTGATTGGCGGAACTACTTAGATGTTTGCCCACCAATCGGAAATTTGGCGACTTTTTTTCTCTCCAAGCAAAATATTTGTTTTTGGCGCCTTTTTTACTCGCCAAGATGGATTCTTGCTAAATACAAATAATTAACAACAAAAAAACTTTTAAAAAAATATCAAAAAATGGTACAAAATACAAGAAAATACTAAATTTGACAACAGCAAAAACCTAATAGCTAAAAAACCTAAAACGGCAACACCAAAACAAGAAACAGAAACCCTAAAAAGTCCGTAGGAGTACCAGATTTGGCGCTTAATTTTTTTTTTTTTGGGGGGGGGGTATATCAAAGTTGTTCCCGGTTGGATTGCCAGAAAATGTTATTTTTCGGCAAATGTGGAAAAATCGCGCCAAGAATGAACGTACAGTAAATCTCAACCGAAGTATTAAATAATTATTCAGTTTTAAATAAAAATATATTAGTGCCATTTTAATCCACATATTATAACTATGGATTAAAATACGTATTAAATAATAATAGAATATTGATTGTACTTAACAGGAATATCATTTAATTCTTTTCCATGTGATGAATAATTTTATGCATTACTTGTTTTGGCATATATTAACATACAATATATTATTCCTTACAAAATTAATGCTATTTTATTATTATTCTTTACTATGAATATATTTATTTATATGTTGCTTTGTTCATTTTTACAGATTGCGTTGATTTTACTACTTTTATAGTTTCAAAAAAGAAAAAAAATAGTACAGAATAAGTAATATGAACTTTTGTATTATCACAAACGTAGGTTACTTCGAGTTATTTTGCCGGTTGTAATGGTTTCATGATATCTTCGATTAACTTAATAGAGTGGATTCTCATTATGTGTATTTTTATCTCGTGATTGATGCAATATTAATTGTGCTTGGCTCAGATTTACTGTACTGTCGCTCTTGGCGCAATTTTCCAAGTTGGCGATAAATAACATTTTCCATTCTGACCAACCAATTCTGACTAATCACAGATGAGGGATTCTGACCAATGAAAATTGGGAGATTCTGATAAAACGGGAACCGACCAATGAAACCTGGAATATTCTGTTTATTTTCAGACCTTCTTGTCCAGATTGGCGAAGTTGGCGAGATATTTGGCGATTTTTGAAAAAGTGCTAAGAGCGACATTACAGTAAATTTTATCTAATTACTTAGCCTTCGATGGTTTGTAGTTTTTTGCATCGTGTAGTGAACAACTAAACATTAGAAGACTTAAAGATTTTTAACATCTGCGGCGTTTCATAACTTTTTAGAAAGTTTTTTCATACATAGCAGGCCCTACTCAAGTGTCCTTGGTGAGAAAACTCGATTTTAGGCCCACCGTTAGTTGAAGAATGAAATATGAATGTCGTTTTACAAAATTTTGCATGGACATTCATGTTTTTACGAAGTTTAGCAGTTTTCCAGATTTCCTCTCTTGGGACATGTAACTATGACTCATCATTCACCAAGTCGGTGTTTGACGGGATCAGGTATCAAACCTACTACCATCTCAACACAAAAGTGACGTCTTTCTTGATTAGAGTATCGCGACCAGCTATTTTTGAATGCTGCTATTGATTTCGATTAAAGTTAAATTTTGAAACATTAATGTATCAGAACAAACATTTGTGATGACAGATAAAACCTTTTATTAATATAATTTGACAAAATATACATATGTAAGAGTCTTTTTTATGGTTTGTTAAAAATTCATAAAAAATATGAGTCATACGTCATTCCGCCTGTGCCTGCTTATATTTTATAGTATAATGATTTTATAATAATTAAATATTCGTTAAAGTATTTGTAAATAAATACCCGACACAGACTTTTAGCAGACATTTTGCCCTTTTATGTGTCATGAAAAAACATATCTTGAATTACCACTCTCCTAATATGTATTGATAATGAAAGTTTCCATTGTTTCCTATTCATTCGATTATTTGTTCCATTTTGATAGCAATTTCCTTCAAGGCGTATCTTCACTTCAACACCGTGATATAATAAATGAAACCGAAACTCACGCAAGAGTTGCGTTGTGAAGTATTGACAGCAACCCGTGTATCAAGACTTCTGCAGGTAATTTATCAGATTTTTAATAACAATAGCGCGCCATTTGCTACTAAGTAGCGCATTCTTTGAGAGTTGACAAGCTTTTTTGCACCTGTCACGAAACATTCGACACTCTCCGTACGCGATGGGTGTTCTAAGACACAAATGAGAGCTTCATTAGTTTCCAACTCTTGTCGAACTCAATTAGCACTCGCTCACGTAATAGAGGTCATGTGCGCAGTGGAATAATTACACCTAATTTCTTTTCTCCGAGTTACTTAAAAAACACATTCTACTCAGAGCACCTATCTTCAAGAACTGGTAAAAAAAAAAAAAAAAAAAAAGGTCAACGGTAAGGATGTTTCGAATTGTTCCTAAAGCCATTAACTAGCGAGTGGGTTCCACATAACGGTTTTTAAGGTTTCGGAATGGCTCCATAACTTGGTGCAAAATTTCTCGGTGTCATCTTTTCCTCGCCAATTAACAAGTTGCAACAGTTTTCTTTTGTCGCCAAGGTGTACAGATTTGAGATCGTTAAAAGTTTATGAAATACTTTTCTAACGTTTTTCTTTGTGTATTTCTTTTTTCTTTTCCGGTCTCCAATTAGACGGGTGTTTATCTTGTAATCGATGGAATTTCGTTATTGTTCCCCATAATTACCGGGGAACGTAAAATTGTTTTCCCTGGAAACTAATTAAGAATGCTTCCAAGCAGAGCCGTTTCGCTTTCTTAATGAAATATCCAAAGAGGCGACTTCGCCAAGTTGTTTTTGTTTCAAATTCTGACTTTCGACATAACTCAGGTGGAAGGGGGTCATTAAAAATTTTTCGTGTCTCCCTTTGGAGAAAGATGTGATTCGGCACGCGATAAATGTTTAGTTGTATGAAAAGATAAAAATCTAAGTACGTTTACAATTTCGATTGTGGAAAGAAGTCAGTCGTATATCCTACTCCTATTTTCACACATTTCCTTTTTGCCCTCATGCAACTTGTCACCAAATTTTGAGAGTAAATAAACAAAAATTGAATTAACAGCTGCTTGCAAGAAGAATTTCCATGTTTTGAAGAAGTGATCTGTTTAATTTATGCAAATGTTTTCTCACTTGCGATACATTTGAATGACATGAAGCTCACTTCAGAATATTTTTCGGATTTCGCTCTTCACATTATTACACAAACTTATGTAATATTTTTAATTTATATTTTCGCACCCCATATACATTAAAAGCCTATGACCGTTGTACATTAAAAGACTGTTGTAAAGCCTAAGGCATTGAGCAAGACATATTAAAACCCTAAGGCCGTTGTAAAGCACTTAAACATCTAATGCGTTTTACCTTCTCGAAAGGATTTTCTTTAGGTAAACCATCATATTCAGGAATTGCAAGGAAGAAATCTCAGAAAATTCCCAAGCACTCACCCAGACAGATACACATGCAAAAAAACAGGAATGCAGTTTCTACCTCACATTAAATAATAGTAAGATTGAAATACAAACATTTCACTTTGGAAAACGCGGCACTACCCCAAGTGACAATACACCTCTTATAGTTATTTATATTTGATTATTTAATATTTAAACCTTTTTAATTTAATGATTTGTATTACTTTTCTTAAAGTTGAAATATTTTTCGATCGAATCTATCTCTCTTGCGATATTCTATCTTTTGCGATCTCAACCATGCAGATTTTTCTTCTATCACTTATCATAAGGGCTTTTTATATACAGAAGATCGACTTCACAAATCGCATATGAAGATATCTGTTGTTGTTACTTATGACACTTGGTGAAGCCAAGCCCATCCGTCATGGAACTGGGTAATGAAGTCAAAAAGAGCGTCTTCCGTTTTTGAACAGAACACCCCTGTACGAAGGTGGAAGTACGACTTCTGGCTCATAGATGGCAGCACTCCTGCTGGATCTTCCAATTTAGAGATTGAAGCCAGAGAAGACGCATGGTCTGGCTCCAAACACAAACAGAGGTATTAATTTGGAATGGGAACATGGGGGACATTGAGATCACGACATATTTTACGTGCCCCAGTCACCATTAGTAAACACGACGCATCTTCGGCTTTGCCGTGATTCGAACTCACTACCATTCGGTAACAAGAACGATACCCTAACTTACCAGAAGATGTCTAAAATGGAATGAATAACAAATCACACATGAGAAAATAATGAGTTACAAATCACGTAAGAGGATATCTAAAAGGCAATGAATAACAAATTACATAAGAGGATATCTAAAAAAGCAAAGAATAACGAATCACACACATAAGAAGATATTTTAAAGGTAATAACTTATCCAAAAACCTAAATGTTATTTCACAATTAGATTCCTACTTTTTGGTAAGCACTTACCTTCAGTCAAAAGTTCAAAATTTATATTTCTCACTACGAAGACACGAAATGGTAAAGAGCCCGGATTGCACTAACAGCATCAAACAGCTTTTAATTTGAACAAAGGATCTAGAGACAAAATTATTTACCAAAGATGTCGTTCTGCCCGCCATTCTTACAGAGGAACATCATGACTGCAAATATTTATTGTTCATAATGCTGCTGTTTTTCTGCTTTCTACAAATACCTCAATTGCAAAAGATGGTTAATAATCTTCCAAACTCTCCTATATTTTCACTCGTAAACAAAGCTAACAATCCAGGAAAAAGCAATTCGATGACGTGTGTAGTAAAAGTCGCAAAAAACATTGTAACAGATATGCATATTCTTCATTTTTCACATAAAGTAAGCTGCGTTTGGTAAGTGCAATACAATTTTTGATAATTATTTCCAGCAATCGTAGTCGCTTATTAACCAATCAACTGGTAATTCGTAACCATACTCCATTGTTGAAGTCAACACCTAACGCATGATGGTTCGCTGATGAACTAGATATCGAACTCTGGCCATGGCAGTATCGTCTTTGTGCAACTATAGATCGCAACCTCCATTAGGCCTCGCTTCAATAGTTCTTGGAATTCCATCTTGAACTTGGATATTTGCAATGTGTGATTTGCAGTTCACTTTTAATTTTAACGATTTGCAATTTGGAAGGTATATCCTGGCCTTTTTACTCCTCGAGGGTAAGAAGTGACCACAGAGCGACTAACAAACCATTTTCTCAACTGACTATCACAATATAAAAGTATTTTGAAATTTCATTTGAAGACAGAATCGTATTATTTTCTTAAGACACCCTTACAAATTATTTGTATAATAATTCTTTAAACGAAAAATAGATTTGGAAGAGAGTTGTTGTTGTTGCAGATCTAGTATTAATATACGGCTAACTGGATCTCCACTAAGGTACAATTAAAAATGATTTAACCCTTCTTTGCATGATTTTTTCTTTATTGGTGAAATAAATCAAGTTGATATAATTCATGTTCAAAATTAAAGGGAAAATGGTTAAAAAAAATCTTAGTATATATTTATAGTATAAATTTAGCAAAAAAACAATATGCTACAAATTTTCATCATCATCCAAAGTTAGATCATTAGCTTAGTACTAAATAGAAATAAAAGAGGAAAATAACAGAAACACGTGTTACAAACCTTTCTTCCACTCATTTTCAATTTTTTAGCAATAGAAACTCGAATATAATAAAACAAAATTATAAACGAAATCATACGTTTATTGCAACTACAACAAACAGTGGAATGAGACAACTTTAAGCTCGTTTCACTGATAATGACACTTGTTTATTTTTGACAGCTATGTTTCTTTTTATGCAATGGACATTAAAAAGGTATCCAAACACGATCAACTTAAAGTGAACTTGTTCTTTTATATAATTTCTGGGCATTATAGGTTATGATGGAAATTTCCACCATTATGCAAAGAAGGGTTAAACATTCATGTATTTATCAATAATATTAGATTAAGGAATGGTATTCATAATCATGTGAAACTTTAAATACAATCTTTTTCTCAAGATCTGAAATCAATGCCACTAGATGAGAATAAAAATACTGGCCTCTTAGAAAAGCATTAGGAAGGAAATCCTTATTTATATAACTTATATAAAGATTCTGTCAATAAAAAAATATTTCAAGCGACATTTAAAATAAATTTTTGAGAAAAGGTTTTATTAAATTTTTTTTTTATTTTAATCCAAAAAAGTATGATATAACCTTTTAGTAACCCATTCCTGTCCGTATCTAATAGTTGTTATGGATTCTGACATAAAAAAGAATTCTATATGTCCTAAAAGACCGAAAATACTATATAAATAAGCTCTGAAGGTAAATTCTGCTATTTCCCCATGAATCGAATTCCCAACTCCTCCAACCCCACAGGAGCGGACTTCATTTCTGCTGAACTCAGAAAAACAGCAGACGAGAGTTCCTGATCGAATTCCCGGAGACGAAATGGAAGAGATGAAAAGGAAGATTGTCCGTACCCAGGAAAAAAAAGCGAAACCCAGACATCTGGCTGAACTCTTTTCGAAAATACTTAGATAAAAGCGATAAAAAAGGAAAAAATTTGGAGTAGAGCACTCCGAAAGAAAGGTCTGGGGAAATGTACTTCCTTCAAATATAATTCAATACCCTTTCCCTTCTATTTAAAATCTCATTTAAAATATTTTATATTTTTAAATCCTTCTTAGTACCCACGATCATTACATTTTGCGATGTATTTCGCCTTAGCTCATACTTTGTATGTTAAGTTAGTATATATATATATATATATATATTTCAGTATTAAGCCCCAAACTTTTGTCTCACCCTTTTTCAATTCCTTCCATAAAATATTGCTTAAATATAGTATGTGTTAAAACAGAACATCACATTAATTAATCATTTTTTTTCCTATAATTCTTCAAGTTAAAATTTTATAAAATGAAACAAATCTTCATTAATAGGAAAGATTTAACGATTAACTGGTAATATCAATATATAAAAATGGACTATGCAAGATTTTTCTATTTTCTGAAAACGATCATTTTCTCCATCAATCAAATAGTTAATGATAGCAGCTATTGCAACTATATGAAAATATTTCGTTTTTTTAAGATATATTAAATACTGTTAATTTATTATTGATATAATGGATAAAAAAATATTAGGTTGGGGAAAAAGAAATCCATTATTTTTACGTGAACTTTATGTAACTTCTTTTGGATTCACTTTGTAAAAAGGTTTAAAACAGCTTTCATGTAGATTTTTAGGTCTTGCGCGTTACAATTGCTGACATGCGGTTAACTTCGATCATTTTTGATATTTTATAGACATTTTCGACGATGCTGTATCCACATGCGAGGTGCATCTCTAACATCAAAAATACCCGAACGGAATCGACGAGACCAAAATTGTACGTAACTGGTTGTTACAGTCTTATATAGGACGATAAACACCTTTCACAATTTTAGTCACCCGGCTATCGTTTTCGCCGTTACAAGAGAAAAACGAAAATGTATCGAATTTTCTGTTTGTTGTCTTCCATTTTTAAAACCTCGTACTCGTAACTGAATTAATCAAACAAAAAACCGCTGGAGGATACTTTAGTGTCAAATGTCACCTTTCCAACGAGCATAAATCTGAAATTGTTTGATAGATACCTCACGAGATATCGATCACTACAGACGTCTACCGAAAAAATAATGGATTACTTTTTCCCCAACCTAATATGAATAATCGATATAAAATTTAAAATGTGATGCAAGAATATATGGTATGGATTCTTAATAATATATTATTTTTGGAAGATCATCAAAGAATTCATTCTGATTGTTCTTCTGCTTGTGTTCGTAATTGCATTTTTGATTTGTGTATTTTTATTGCATTTTTTTATACAAAGAATGCATTCTAATTGCTTCATTTCACCTATATTTTTAATTACACACTTATATCCATTTCGAAAAAAGAATCTGCTTTGCCTCTAATGATGCCCTATCATATTACCTCACAAAGGAAGCTACCTTTGGAATAAATCGCCCTCCATCTGCCAGGAAAGATAGCCCATTGAATTGAACAGAAGGATGACGGTTACAAAATCGATTGTGCTTTACCGTGTATAATTATGTTTCTGAGACCGCAATAAAGGCGCGCAGCTCCCAGTGGCCATTGTCGAGGGCATCGAACAAAGACCACGAAATAATCCTTTACAGAGGAGAGAAACGCGGTGCTTATGCATCCGCTCTTAAACGAAATGAGCCATAATATCAAATGGAACATGATTCGAACATTCCGATGGGCATTAAGGTGCCGCTGAGAAGGTGCCAAATCGATTGTTCGCGTGCTCGTCCCGTCGGTAATCCGATAAGTTAAGGGCGAGAGGGAACGTGCCGCAACTGCGTCATCAGCTACGACCATGCTTCTTCATCAACGGTGTAATCACAAGTGACGGAATGAAATTCCACATTAAAACGAGTTCTTGATTTAAAACGAGGTCTGAATTTAAGAATATTCAGAAGGGGTCCAACAATAGAAAAATAGTGAATGATAATTATTTTTTTACGATTGTCATTTAATATTTTCGATTAAAATTTTTGGTAAAACTCACCATGACCTAGTGCTATAAATTTCTTCACTAAGTTAAGTTCCGGGTACATGTCCAATTCTATGTTGAACAATGGAAATTAAAGCATTTTCTACTTTTCACACTGTACTTCTACTGGAGTACATGCTCGGTATTTTTCAAACTTCGTTTCTTTGCAATATGGTCTGTTATTTATGGAGAGTTTTTTCAAGTTTTAATAAAGCCTTTAGATTTTAAGTGATTAATTATGCCAAATAAACAATCATTGTTTTAATTTGATTTTGGCAGGAATAGAGTTTATATACATCTTATAAAATTATTCCATAAAAGTACTAAATATTTTCAACTATGGTGAAATTCACTTAAAGTGAATCTTTAAATTTAAATAAGTCTTATTGTGCTTAAATGTGTTAATTCGAGATAATTCAGATAAAAATATATTTTATCAGTAAAAAATAAATATTTTATAAAAAAAATATTATGTGCAAAGGTGTTTTAAAATCATTTTTTTACTTTTTTTAAATGAAAAAGAAATCACGGAAATTTTTTAAATTACTATCCAAATAATCTGTTATTTTTACTCGTCTTATACAGGTAACATTAATATAAGAAATAAGTGTATATTATCTAGGATAAATATTAAGTAAGTCTATCGATTATTAAATGTCCTATCTTTTGTGTCCACAAATGGAAAATCTATAAAAGATGTATGATATTAATGAGATTTGATGGTATTACAAAAAAATGTAATACAATGTTTAAAAAAAAGAATCAAAGACAATATCATTCGAATTTTTCAACCAATATTTAATATATTTACATACGAATCCATGCGCATTAAACAATGTGTCATTAACACGTTCAACATTTAATTTCATGTACTTCAAATTTGAAAAAAGAAAATTTGCGCAAACGAGGAATGCCTTATAAAGGATGTATTAACCTGAGAGTTGATTGTATTTCAAAAACTTTACAATGTCAAAAAAGGAATTCACGTCTTCATTTAACAGACAAAGGAAGAACGCCTACGAAATGACAAACTTGAAACTAGGTACGGATTTCTCTTTTCCGAAGTTAATCTACTTTCAAGCGAAAAATAGACAAATAACTGTAAGTGTTGACTTAATAGACACTGGAAATAAAGCACAGATCTTCCCATTGTGCTAGCGATAAAGTAAACACTGACCTTTGCACACAAAAAAAGATGCTCCCTTTTTTTCTCTAAAATGTCGAACTAATACCCTTGTTACTATAATAAGATCGCCCACCTAACGGAAAATGTTCTCTTTTTCAAGGACTCTCTTTTGTTCACCATTTTATCTCTTTAGGGACGGGAATTTTTTGTTTTGTTACTTTCTACGGAAATTTGGAGTCACTGAAGATGAAAGTCTTCACTTCACTTCAGTTCAAGATTTAACGTCCCACGCTTTATTGTATCATTTTACGATACTGCATCTCTTTGTTGCTATATGGACCTTGAAATTGATGGAGACTCTATAACATTTCATAAATCTACTCCCGAAAATATTGTGGGAAATGGGTTGCTTTATATGATAGCATCGTTATTCAAATCAAGGAGTATTTTAAAATGTTCTATTTTACGCAATGAGTTTGCACTTTCGCATTGCTATATTTGTATATGTCGCGAATTCGAGGATAAAGGTTCTCTTTTAATGCCTTTGGTATGTAATTCTCTACTTATGTTCATCACTTTAAAAATATTCCAAGAATATCTCTCTGCTTTTGCATGATGGCTTGAACTCAATGTTTCTGAAATATTACCCAAAAAGGAAGACATTTCATTTTATGTAAAAGAAAACGCTAAATCTGCAAGCTCTAAATCTAGATAATAAGAAGATTCTTGGAAAAATTTTATATTTCTTATTTTAAATGTATGGAACAAAATGATTTTTGAAGAATTGTATCATGGTTTAAACTGCTAGAAATGGCATTATAAAAAGGTCAGAATTAAAAGAAAGAAAAAACGCAAATATTAGTTTGGGGAAAAAGAAATCCATTATTTTTATGTGAACTTTATGTAACTTCTTTTGGATTCACTTTGTAAAAAGGTTTAAAACAGCTTTCATGTAGATTTTTAGGTCTTGCGCGTTACGATTGCTGATATGCGGTTAACTTCGATCATTTTTGATATTTTATAGACATTTTCGACGATGCTGTATCCACATGAGAGGTGCATCTCTAACATCAAAATACCCGAACGGAATCGACGAAACAAAAATTGTACGTAACTGGTTGTTACAGTCATATATAGGACGATAAACACCTTTCACAATTTTAGCCACCCGGCTATCTTTTTCGCCGTTACAAGAGAAAAACGAAAATGTATCGAATTTTCTGTTTGTTGTCTTCCATTTTTAAAACCTTGTACTCGTAACTGAATGAATCAAACAAAAAACCGCAAGAGGATATTTAAGTATCAAATGTCACCTTTCCAACGAGCATAAATCTGAAATTGTATGATAGATATCTCACGAGATATCGATCACTACAGACGTCTACCGAAAAAATAATGGATTACTTTTTCCCCAAACTAATATTAACTAAATTGAAAAGAGGCAGAAGTCAAAAAATTTCATATTTTACATGATGCTAACAGTATTTTTTTGATTTTGAATTTTTGGACAAAAATTTCATTTTGAGAAGAACGTAATACAATGCTTTAAATTACATAGAGTAGGTTCTGTCAAAAATGAACATAATAACAGGTGATATGAAGAAATAAGTTTTCATTTTTAATGTTAATGATATTTTTCATTAAAATTATCAGACAAAAACGCCATTTTAAAATGAATGTAAATGCCTGACTTAAATTACCGAAAGAGATCGCTCATAAGATATTAGAAAAAGTAGACGTATTAATGAAATATTTTTTTTAGGTTTTTAATGTTAATAAATTCGCTTTGAATGGCCTTTGAGAGAAATCCTTTGAGAAAGAATTTCGAACTACAAAATACGAATTTTTCTGGGTTATATTTAGAAAATTCTTTGAACATAAACTTGTACATGAAAATTCTCTCAATATTTTTCATCGTGTTAAAAAAAGTACTTTCCAAACAAAAATCTTCATTAATCCCCTCCACAAAATCACCTATATATTCAACTCTTCTCCTCAATATAGTTAATCAGAACATTCTTCTACCATGAAACTAAAAAACACAAAAAAGTCTAACAAGAAATGCAATACAATGAAGAAACAATCCATGGAAGTTATTAACAAGAAAATCATGCTTGGGTGCCCCTCACGGGGGAGATATTTACTCTGTCAACGGGCCCATTTGTCTTGATTCCAAAAGTAGCACCTACGGGACGTGCTGGTCAAGCGACTAATCGAGTGATGTGGCAACTGTATATTGGAAGACGATATAAATCAAGCACAGGGTTCAAGAAGCCGTCTTTGATTTGTATGCTCAAGCACAAAAAACCGATTTGGAAGAACAACATACCATAAAAAATAGCAGAATATTACTGGTATTGAGACGCATTAAAATTACAGATCTATTGGACCAATCTGAATTGGGAAGAAATGTAAATTACACAATGATTGCAATTTCGATAATTTTCTCTGGGAGAAAGGGAAATTATTCCACTTACATGATCGATTGGTGTGCTTTGACTTTCTATTCGCCATTTTTTTTTTTTTTTTACCATACTTTTGATTTCTTTTTTAGTTTAATATTTGTTGCTGAAACGAACCTCGGCGAGCATGACGAGTTCGGATGCTAATCATCGTTATTCAAATAATTGGGAATTCGCCAATAATTTATTTTCCACAAGCGAATTATTATTTTTTTCTTGAACTAGAATAATAACTTATGATCGATTTAAAGGTCGTGATTTTTTTTTTTAAATGTCTGTTGAAATTCGATCACATATGATGACTGTAAGAACAATGGAATGTAATTATTCGAATATCCTAATAAAGCAGGGAAAGAATTATGAAAGCATGTAAGCTCTTCAAAACACTTCCATTTCAGTTCTAAATAAATATTCTTTATTTAGAAAAAATTAAACAGAAAATATGTATATCAAATATTTACATATATATTAATATAACTCGAAATTATTCGAGTAGTTCTTACATAAAATTATATTGCTAGCTAAGCAGAAAAATTGGATTTTTTCAGAAATCTCTATTTTAATTCCAATTCAACATTTTATGATAGTACTAATGATTAGCTATCAATTTTAACATAATTTATTTTTTTGTTTATTAAAGTTTTAATTTGAATTTATAATTACGTTAACAATAACGCAAATTAAATCCTTCATAAAAATTACTTGTATTTTTACACTTGGAACACACAAATTTAGTTTCATTGGAAAAATATTTTTCATTTAATTTTATTTAATCACTTCAAGTTTCACTTGAATCTGAAGAATCGTATGAAAGATTCTAAATTTTTAAAACTTTTTTATACTTATTATTTTTATTCGAATCTTTTATAAACTCAGAGAATATTTTATTTGAAAATTATTTATATACGAGAAAAAATCATTAGTTAAATTTTATTAAATTTATTTTATATTCTTATTATTAAATTTTAATTTCTCATATTTCAATTAATTGAATTTTTCTCATATTTCAATTCAAATCTGTTTACGCACTCTATCAGTTTATAATCCGTTTCAAAATTATTTATTTAAATAAATATTTTTTTCTTTATTCATGTAGAATAAAATAGTTTTGTCAAAATATTATTTATTTTATTGAAGAGTGTATTGTAATAAATCATTCTCTTGACAAATTTCACGGAATTCCCAAATTGACAAATTTCAAATGTAATTACACAGACCTTTAATAGCATTATTGAATTAAAGTCATGTCCTATAGTATTTGTATACACAAATATACTAAAATTTAATAAATAAGTATAGGTATAGTTCTAAAATACCCCAAAATTGTTTAACTTATCATAATTAATTTGGAGTTAATAATAGAAAAATAAGAAAAGAATCTAAGCTCGCCATTAACAATGGAATTCAGAAATGAAACGGCTTTGATTTTTTAATTATTTTTTATCGAAATAAAGTTCGTGGATTAAATAAATTAATTATAATTTCATTTAAGTTTGTAACTAACCAAATTAAAAGTTAAACTTTACCCATCGTAATTAATTTAAAAATAATTAATTTAATAATAATTAATTTAATTAACTAATTTAATTTAGTAGTTAGAAAATTATATTCTCGTATAAATTTAATTTAGTAATTGGAAAATTAAATTCTTGTATAAATTTAATTTAAAAATTTAATTTAGTAATTGGAAGAATATATTTTCGTATAAATTTAATTTAGTAATTGAAAAATTATATTCTCGTATAAATTTAATTTAATAATTGGTTGGAAAGTTGTATTCTCGTACTTTAAAGATTTTTAATCATATTTCATTGGAGAAAGATTAAAAAAGAAATGCAATTGATTTTTTTATGCTTATTGTTCAATGTTTGCAAGATTCATACTATTTTTAAATTTGATTCCCTCTTAATCTGAAGGTAAATTCACATCCATGAGGCCGAACGTGATGTGATTAAATGATTGCTAATGTATTACATTAAAATCATATTAGAGCGCTTGTCAATCAAATTTTTTAAGAGTTTTAGGCACAGTTTAAGTCCCATAGCATCACATGAATTCAAACCTGCCGTTTCTTTTTTAATCGTTTGTTCCATAAGGATAATTCTAATCAGTTTGGTCAGTCGGTTCACACTTAGTTTTGGCTCACGAGAATTAATTCGACCATGAACTACAGTTTAAAGTGCCCGCTAGAGGGCACATAAATATCGCAAATAACCACTTTTGCCAGTTGCCTTTATCCATACCCATTGGAAGAGATAAATCCACGAACTACTGAACAAAAGAAGTTCAAAGTACTAATCCCTCAGTAGTTAGCTTGATTCGTAATGGTGGGAAATTAAAATCACAATACATTAATAAATTTTTAAAAAACTAAATCAAAATTTCTAAAATGTTTCCTAACCCATGAAAACATTTCTTCAGAACTCTGTGAGCATTTAGTTTTATAAGAACTTTATTGTTTTAAATTTAATTTTGACATTGAGAAGCAGATACCCTAGCTGCTAGAAACTGTTGTAAAGCATTTGGACACCCACAGTATTTTTACATTCGAAGAGAACTTTCCATAGGAACTTGGTTGCATTCCCTATCTATGGGAAGTCTTCTTTGGAATATGAAAAAATTGTAGCATGGTAGTATGGAACACTTTGTATGGAAGAAATTTGTAAAGTTGTAACGGTAAAATTGTTGTATGGAAAAAAGTACACAGTAATATGGAAAAAAATTGTAATATGGATCACTTGGTAGTATGAAGAAAAAAAATCTGAGAAAATTCCACAGAGTCCACTCACATAAATATGCATACATAGCAAAAACATATCATCTATTTCCCATTCTTCCACAATGGGTGAGATCAAACCGGAAAGCGTAGTTCCACCACTAGCTCATAGTGATCCTTTTTAAATTCAGCTTAAAATTTTAGGGTTTCACTTTTATCACGAAGGAATGTACACTGATCTCCAAAAGCTACGGAACAACATGTTTTAATAACTTCACCATAAAAAAAATTACACTCACTCAGTAAATTTATGCAAAAACGCTAGATACTTTTTTTTGACAGATGTATGAGTAACATAAAAATATGCAAACATCAAGTTTGCGTAATCACGCGGATAATATTTGTTTCAAGGGCATTCTTGTTTTCAAAAAACATAAAGCACTATCACAGTAACCTTAAATATAATGACATAGCCGACGGACTGGTTAAAAAAGGATCATCTCTACCTCTGTGTCCTACTGAGCCTTTGACTTTCCGGGAAATTTACTCCAAGAGTAGGGCTTGGAAAATACCACCATCACATCAATATAATAAATACCATATCAATTCATCTTGGAAAATACCACCGTCTTATCCTTGGTTTTGTGACTCTAGCCCTGGAGATGCTTTGAGCTTTAGCAATGAAAGGCATGATCAGACAGCCTTGTCTAGGCTCAAATCTGGTCATTTTAGGACTCTAAGGTTTTACCGGGGAGACAAATTCTTTCCCACTGGCACAAAATACAACACTGAAGAAGCCAGTCCCGAATATTTACTGAAATGTATTGGCTTTTCGTTGAGTGACCTTCTGCTCAACCCTGGTGTGGTCCTTGAGAGGTTGAGAGGGGAGGCAGTCATGGACCTGATCTGATCCAGATCAAAGGATTAAAAAGAAGCAGACTTTTGTTGATTTTCAGCTTTTGTTTTCAGAGTCCTTGACAATAGTCAGTTGGGCCCCGTATTGGCTGAGAGAAGTAGTTCGTCAAATTTGTTAAGATGGTGGATGGATGGAAATGGGGATGTCAAGAGTTGATGCTGCTAGCCAGGCTATGGGTCTTTTCTGGTTTCAATCTCTAAAAATTGGAATATTCAGAGGCTGCTGCCATCTATGAGCCAAAAGTCGTATTTCCACCTTCATATGAGAGTGCTCTATTCAAAAACGGAAGATGCTCTCTCTCTCTCTCTCTCTGACTTCATTCGCCTAGTCTCTGACTGGGAGGTTTGGCGTTGCCAAGTGTCATCAGAAACAACAACAACACGTTTCTCATCTTATTAAGCATTTACGATACTCATTGTTCATTGATCATTTAATACATAATCTCCTTCTTCTGATCATTTTTTCTTTATCAATTCATTTCAATTGAATCGAATTGAAGAAACATCATGTACTATTGTATACAATGGCACAACAGATTTTTTTCTTTCTGCAGAAATACACGGAATGTAAATAGATTCCATTAAACCTGCTATTTAATTTAAGCAGTATATAATATGCATGGTATACCTATGCATAATATTTACCACCTGGAATAAGTGATATAAAGATATTTGAATGTATTGTATAGGATTGTTTTACTTACTGCACCACGGTTAATGAGGCTCTGCTTGGCCCTGCTGAGGGTGACGTAGGTGAAGAGCCCCGCTCCTTTCTGCCTCTCCTGGCACGTCCTGAGGATGTTGAGGAGGCAGCTGATTCCTTCGTGGATATCGGACACGAACTCTTCAAGAAAGCTGTAAGAAAAATAATTCTATGTAAAGAACAGCAACTGTCCCTCACTCATTCAATCGAAGTTATGTTCTCTATAATCTGCAGAATTTGTTTTTAAAAAAAATACAATACAGTACTTTGTTGCAAAGGTAAATTATTTTAATCGTATAGTTTATTCTTGCCTTTCAAACTTACGATAGTTGTTGATTATAAGCAGTCGTAAGCAACTTCCACCTTAACTGATTGAGCTCAACTCTGAACTAAGCATGGAGAAGTCTACTGCTGGGCAAACAGATTATTAGTCGGCATAGTAGCTCGTTAGTAAGGTATTTTGATTTAAAATTAAATGCTCTTCGTATATATTTCTCAATTTATTTCGATCAATGGTACATGTCTTTCATGGTTTCATCATGGCCTAGTGATAGGACTGTGCTCTGAAATATTAGTGGCGCAGCTTGTCCTCTTTGGACCTTGCGCCACAAAACCCAACCAACCAACCTCTGAAATATTAGGTTCATGGTTCTATATCCGCAAATGTTGAACAATGGAAGAAATTTAGCATTTTTTCTTGGGCAAGTTACATCTGTTTTGACGGATGGCTGAGAAATTTACAGGTTATTTCTCTAGCGACATTTGAATATGAAACATTTTTCAATGAAATGTCCTAAATGGCAAAACACACGTTGGATCTTATGTTTTATTGTAGTTTTTGACAGTTAGATTATCCACTACTTGAAGTTAAATGCTACAATTTGGGTTCAGCGTGTCATAATAAGAAAACTGGTTTCCTTGTAGGAAGAGATCTTGGATATGATATCAGAAACTGTTAAAAAAGGAAATATTTTGTTGCGTTTCAGCCATTATATTTGTCATCATTGGTTTTTGGGAGTTTACTACGTATCCATATTAGAATACGAAGATTACCTCTAACTTTTTTATAGAAAGTCCTCCCTCAGGGTAATTAAATACAATGATTGTTAAAAATCCTTGCAACAGCTTTGATCGTTTTCCTGTTCATTTTATGTTGTCAAACATTATGATTTGAACTCACCGTGACTTAGTCATAGGAATGCACTCTTTGGAATGGAATGTTCTAGGTTCTATATCAGCTCAGTTGAATAATAAAAAACAAGTTTATCATTTTTGTTTTCTGGGTGTACATTTGTTGTGGTTCTGGTAAAGCCCAACTCTGGGATGGTACAGGGAAGTATACTGGTGTAACACCTGTCATGGTAACTGGTTTGCCATGTTTCCTTCTTTGCGACTCGTGAATACGCTCTACTCTCTGAAAAAAGTCCTTCACATTTCAGTGCACAGCAAATGTTTAAATGCTACAACAATCTTCTGCAGTCAAATGACCCTCTGTTTTAAGGTATCTACCTGTCTTGTAATTTACATAGGACTGCAAGCATTTATCCTGAAGTATTGCATTTTTCACTTTAGTAAGCCGATTATCCATTTACTAATAATTGATATCATATAAATAAAAATTATGTCAAAGTTACGTTTTTATATCAGCGTGTAAGTGACACTATCGAAATATGATAATCTTATGTAAATCGAAACAAAACTGTTATAAACGTATAAAATAGAGATTCAAACAACATCTGCATGAAAAAACGTTGAATAAATTTGTTTTACTACTTTCCTAGTTAATGTGGGCCGTGGCAGCCTAGTTGGTTAGGGGGTAAGTCTCGCAATCGCAAGGTTGTGGATTCGATTCCCCTTCGACTAAGGACCGTCTTGTTTACTAATAGCGACTGGGGTACCTAAAATATGTCGTGGTTGCAATGTCCTCCATGTTCCCATTACAAATTAATATCTCTGGGGGTGGTTGGAGCCAAGATTTGGGTCTTCACTAGTTTCAATCTCTAAATTGGAAGATTCAGATGGTGCTGCCATCTATGAGATGAGTCGTACTTCCACCCACTTGAGAGGGTGCTCTGTTCAAAAACATAAGTCGTTCTTTCTAACTTCATTCGGCCCGTCTCATACTTGGCTCCACCAAGTGTCATAAATAATAATAACACTAATTACTATTTAATCGTTAAAACATAATCAATTGTAGTCTTAACTCCTTGATAAATCTGCCTAAAGCTATACTATGAACAAAAATAAAAATATGTATTTATATTTGCACAGAATTATAAGGAAATTCCTCATCAATATATTTAGATGTAATATTCTTATATAAAATATAAAAACATATTGAAAGGATGTTATATAAATTCTATTCTATATTTGAAGCTACATATATAATAGTTAATTAACCCTCAGTTTCATGCCAGTGAAAATTTTTAATGCATTTTAACTTTTATATATATATATATATATATATATATATATATATA
>JAPDSC010107355.1:0-38781 GCA_026290005.1 Latrodectus geometricus
CAGGAAGTTTACGACTGCAACGAAATATGGGACGAATTGGAAGGAAAGGTATGATTATATATATATATATTGCATCATAAAACTTCATTGTCTATAACATGTATAACTAAGTCTTTTGTCAGACTCTTATACCATGCTTTTAATAAGAAACTATATTTTTATCCTCCTGTTAGATCATATTTTCCGATTTTCCTCTTCAAAATTTCTCAGAACCTTTTAAAAAGTATTTTTCCGATTTGGAAGAGAGAGGAATATATAAAACGCAATTTTACAGAATGATTATTTGAAAGATGGGAGTGAATAGTTTAATATTTTTGCATTAGATTTACAGAATAAATTATTGGCCTTAGTTTAGAACAATGAAATAGAGGTTTTCATATTGTACTCTGGAGTTAATTTACTAATCATCAAACAAAGTCGAATTTAAAAACATTCAAATGAAAAGTTTCTAATGAAATGTAGGCTTTTTTTTTTTGTAAAAAGCACCGTGATCATATAAAATTATGTTAAAATAAACTATATAAGTAATGTCTTCAAACTAGGTGAAAATTATAAATGTGTCACACAGTCTCATTCATGGATCTAAGAGGCCAAATAAAGTCATGATTCTTCATATTCTTCAACGCTGGTACTAAGGCATGTCTGAAAACAGAGCCACATATTTTTGAACTAAAGAAGTTGGAATCGGAGCTGATACTTTTCTCCTAAATTTCCAACTTCAGTAGCAGATGAGTTTAATAGGTAGAATAATTCGTCAGTACACACGTCAATACACTGGATTTCAGTTAATAGCATATCAAATCAATTTTTATTTGCAGATATCGAAGTTTTTTCCTATTAGTCTCCATGGTTTCGAATCTTGAGAAAGGATATTTAAATGTTATTTAATAAAAAGACAACAAACAAGTTAAACATTGAAATATAAATGAATTATTTCATCTGATTTCAAACAGATGCCCAAAATCAATACATTTAAAACAGTGTTACAATATTTTTATGCTGATTTAAAAATACTAGTAAGTAATATTCCGAAATAACCTGTCCGCATTTCATGTGATGCACATCACCTTACATGGATACTTAAACCACTAGGCCAAAGTCAATATAATAAATGTTTTGAAGGGTTTCAATTTTAAACATAAGACAAATTTCACCTATAAAAACATCACGTATTTTGTCATTTTTTTAGATGCTGAAAAACATTTATCTATATATTTAGCTGAGACAGCTATTTTTAATGAAAATGCACAGACCAATTCAAAGAACATAATGAAGATACATATATAGAACATAATAAATATAAAATAATAGAAGAAATAATAGTCTAGTTTGGCTTTTATTTATCACTTTATTGATACTTTTCAGAGCCTTGAGAGCCTATATGACTGGAGTTTATAATTTAAATAGATTTTGAGCATAAAAAGAACCCATATCTGAAGCAGAAATCGAAGTGCTGAACCATAGCATTTTCTTGACTGTCACATGATTTGACAGCCGATATGATAATTAATCGAAAGCAATTTTTTTAACATTGTAATGTATTTGTTGAAACATGAATTTTTCGGCCCAACTTCTACTAAAACTTAATAAATTACACATATTATAATTTATTAATGGTCACAAACATTTTTTTAAAATTTCATATATTTCATTTTACATCATGCTAGAAACAAAAAATGTAGAAAAATATTCTAGTTTTAGAACATCAATTTTTTCTTATCTTCCACGAAATAACACAGTTTATTTTTTTTTACTCCACATTTAACAATTATTATTAGAAACAGTTAAAAAAGTGGAGCTCCTTCTTACACAACAAACTGAACTTTGTTTTTTTAATGAAATGGTTTTTTTTCATAAGTAGACATGCAGTTCCGAATGTTATTTAAGCAACAATAAGATTATGAAAGCAATTGCTACTGAAAAATTATAGAACTACTAGTGAGTAATATAAAGTGACTGTCTTAAGTTTTACATAACAAATTATCTTACCTACCTATGGGAAATTGTTTTAAGATTTAGCATTCAACAAGAAAAATTTAAAAATTCATTACATATTCCAACAGAGCACACAAACCTTTTCCTCAGAAAATAATTAGAAAAATTTTATTTTCTAAGAAAATGCTAAAGGCGTAATTTATCATTTTATTTCAACAAGTTTAATTCTTCGAAAAGTATTTGTGGCCATTACATTACCTAGGGAGAAAAAGAAATATCTCATATTATATTGTTGTTCACATTTTTCAAAAAAGAAATCTTTAATCTTTTCCTTTTTATTGTAAAATATTTAAGGGATTTTTATTAATACACACACTCTTCCTAATTTTGATGGCTAAAACAAATATTTATCAAATTATTTAAAAAAAAATTTAAATGAGCCTATTTAAATCGTTTTTCGTTATGTAAATAAGTTTATAATGTTTGTTAAATATTTTGTATTTGCGGATTTATAATAGAGTAATTTCACATATGTATGGAAAAAATAAATTTTTTTTAATTTTTTTAAACTATTCCTGAAGTTTGTATATCGTTTGATGTAATTTATAGTTTGATACCTCGAGACAGACACTCTGCATCTAATTGCTATTGTAGAACATTCGAGTACCTGTCATAGATGGTATTTTGGAATATGTTTTTGTTTATAATAGGCTGTATTTGATTTTATAAGAAACAAAACAAGAACTCCTAACTGAATAGAAGCGTATTGAAAATCCAGAAATACAATGCCTATTTGCTGTTGTTCTGCACAGACAAATAATAATATATGAGACTTATTTGACATTAAATATTTATAAAAATTCCTTCTTGAAATATTTATTTATTCAAATATATTATATAAATATTTATTTTAAATTTTAAAGTATAATATTTTAAAATGGTGTTTTTGCCAATAAAATGTTTGCAGTTCTTATTTTAGAATGAAATGAGTTTTTTTCACCTGCAATAAAAAATTTAAGACATTAATTATACCGAGATCGTCATAGTCTGTAGCAGAATAATGCAGTTCGGAGCAGAAATTTCCTAATTCTATCCTAGCTACTATGAATTAATAGAAAGCGAATATTCTTTTTCTGCATATACATTTAATGGGTATTATTTAAAAAAAAAACTTTAATGTTTTTTAATACTATGTACTTTTTGTGAAACATAAATAAAGCAAAATTATATAAGTTGCAATAAATGCATAAGCAAAACCATATATATTTCCAGCTTGTTGCATAATATATAGGAGTATTTGGGTTAGGGACATCAAAAATGTTAAAAGTATCATCATAATTACTTAATAAAACTTAATAAAATATAAATATTATAAATTATTTGTGAATGTGTCGTTGATGTGTCAAAACAATAAAATATGAAAAATTAATTAAAAAATTATTAATATATATTTATTTTTCCTTACCAACATAGGTTTATTAACTGAAATGTTAAATAATTTTTAACTAAAAAAGAAAGACAAAAATTTTAATATATATATATATATACAAGCAATATTAATGAAATTTATAGATAAATATAACTTTATAGAAAAAAAACGCTTTTAAACTTTCAAATCAACGGTTCATTTCAGGTGTACACTTCTGTGGTATTTTTATTGACATTCCTCGTACCTATGTTAATATTAACTTACACGTACGGAAGTATCGGCTGCAAAATGTGGTCTCACAAAATGCCTGGCAACGCAGATGCTTCAAGAGATAAACAACTATTAGCTTCTAAGATGAAGGTAAGTTCACCTATCTTGAATCTAAAGATAATTAAAAGGAAATCTAACAGATCGGATACAAAATGCAAGAATACATGTACTAAAATATATATATATATATATATGTATATACATAATTTGTAAAGAGATAGAAGTGAACTTCACCATAGATGAAAAACTTCTGTTGTTTCCTATTTCGTATCAATGTATATATATATATATATATATATGCAGGCTCACTTTGAGGTCATGGATAGCGCTCTGTCTGAATATGCTGTGATGGGCTTCGAATATGGATATAGTCTTGACTCTCCATATTCACTGGTGCTCTGGGAAGGGCAATTTGGTGATTTTGCAAATGGCGCGCAAATCATGATCGACCAGTTTATTGCATCGGCAGAAACAAAGTGGTTGCGATAAAGTGGTCTAGTTTTACTCTTGCCTCATGGTTATGAAGGACAAGGACCTGAGCATAGCTCCGCGCGTATAGAGAGATTTTTGCTACTCTGCGCATAAGATAATATGCAGGTGGTTAATTGCTCCACTCCGGCAATTTCATGTTTTGCGCCGGCAAGTTCATCGGGATTTTTGTAAGCCTCTGGTAGTGTTTACACCTAAATCGCTACTGCGTCACAAAAGAGCAGTTTCTAGCCTACCTGACTTTGAAAAAAAATTCCTTACGGTAATTCCAGAATATAGAGCAGATTTAGTTGCAAACGATAAAATACGTAAAGTTGTAATATGCAGTGGTAAAGTTTATTACGATATAATTGAAGTATGTGAAAAACAAAAAATAAATGATATAGCAGTAATACGATTGGAGCAATTCTATCCGTTTCCTGCTGATAAATTAAATAATGAACTTGAGAAGTACAGAAACGCTGAGATTGTATGGTGTCAAGAAGAACCAAAAAATATGGGAGGATGGTTTTTTGTCAATCTATTGATAGAAGAAGTATTATCCAATCTCAGTATTCAAGCAAAAAGGCCCAAGTGCATTGCAAGGCCTGCTGCTGCGTCTCCTGCATGTGGTTATGCTAGTGTTCACACTCAGCAACAAGAGGAGATTTTGAGGCAGGTGGTAGCTAACTGAGCTTCACCTCCACTATTGGAATGTTGCTCCAACTGCTGCTACCGTAGTTATCAATAGAAGCGTTTAAGTAATCTGTATCAAAGCGCACGGGCACATCGAATTCAAAGCTTGCAGTGATTATTGTATCTTTCGCTGGTGGTTTCGTAAATATTATTTCTCCAGTTGAATAATTCACTGAATATCTTCCTGTCTCTATACCATCTAGGTAAATTTTTATTGTGTCATGTACTGGCTTTTTATTCGTTCGTGTATGTTTGTCTTTTCCGCTAACATAGGTTTTAATCAGTTGAAAAGTCATTTTTTTGTTGTCCCCCTATCCCAATTTCTTGATTTGTTGCTTAAAGTCTGACCAATCCTTAAAACGAAACCCTATTGTTCTACCTTTTCGTACGTTAAAAAATGTTATGAGTTCTGTTAGCTGCTCATTTGATCTGACTCCATAAGCTATGTTGTACTTAGCACGCGCATGAGACCAGTTGATGTTGCGCTGTTCACAACCATTGTGGGTTGTTACGACATCAGTGGAAAAGTCCGTTCCTCCAGTGGAACCGTAAGACATATTTTCTGGAAATCTCATTTCTGTAAATGACATATGTCCTTCTGAAAAATAAAATGTGGCTGAAGAAGATTTTGGAGGCGTTTCACATAACAAACGATATTATGAAAGTGGCTGAAACTTTATACCACCAAGATAACATTTTAAACTGCTGCTATATTTATCACACCTACATTTACTATACTCAAGTTCACTTGTACTGTCAAGCAAAAAAATAAAATTTTATAGCAAACTGAAACTAACCTTGTTTATGGCTTAATTCATCTACTTTTTCGCGTAGCACATCCAAATCAGTTGCCCCTACAAAAAGACTATCCCCAATTATTAAAAAAGGTGTACCTCCTACTCCTAGGTTCCTTACTAAAAGTCTGCTGTTGTTTATCATCTGTTCAATTTTGTCCGCATTGTTTTTACAGAGTCATTGAAGTCATTTTCATTGATTCCTATGCTTTTTACTATATCCAATATATTTTCGGCTGAAAATTCTCCTTTGTGGTCTAAGGCAGCATAGTGAAAATCAAAATATTTTCCTTTATCAATAAAATAGACAGCTAAAGCACTCTTTGCCACCTTTAAAGATTCGTTACCAAGTATTGGAGTGTCCCTAAAAATGTACTTAACTTTGCCGTCATTGATCAGCTGTTTTACATCGTCCTTTATGGCTTTGCAATAGCCACAAGAATAATCAAAAAACCCTACAGCTATAACATTGCTATTTTCATTTCCTAAGTAAGGATAAATGGAGTCAAATATTTCATTTTTATACTGTAAGATTTTACCTTTAGCCGCGTTATCTCGAACAGAGTAACTACTTTTAATTGATTCTTCCCGGAGCGTTTTTATAATCTTATCAAAATTTCTACTTATATAGTTATCTAATCTCTCACCTATATACTCATCGCTTAGCACTCGACTGCGATTTGAGAGCCAATTATTTATTACTGGCAAACTTGCTATTACTATTATTAAAATCAACAGAAATGATATTCAAGACATACATTTGTTAAAGGACGTGCAGTATAAAAGTTTTAGTACCTGTACATTGAAAAAAGCATCTAATGTTAATATATAAAAACATTCATATCAATTGTATTTTATAACCGGTTTTGCCGCAAGTGCAAACTTTACGTACAATGAAAACTAAGCACGTTGCCACAAAACTCATCAGCAAATTTGATAATGCAAGTAGCTAAAGCACTCCAGGATAGCCAACTATAAGATACTCCATCCTTTATCGCCGCGTATAGCAATCGTAAACGCAGCGGTAAAAAAGTTGACTATTTCATAACTGCGGCATATAATGCTAGCAAACGCCGCGGTAATTGATATGAATGTACCAATAATTGGTAGGGAAAAAGAAGCAGACATTCAAGAAAATAAGCTTCATTCCCAATCAGCTGAATTTATTGCTGTTTATGGTCGGCGTCGTGTGGGTAAGAGGTACCTAATAAAACAATTTTTCAGTAAACATGCCGATACTTTATTTGAACAGACTGGTCTTAATAATGGTACTTTGCAGGAGCAGCTTGCAATTTTTACACAGGCGTTATCGAATATTTTTTACAAAGGTGCAAGAATGGCTTTGCCTAAAAATTGGATGGATGCTTTGCAGCAACTCGCACTTGCTATTGATAATAACACACATGAGAATGAACAAGTTGTTTTATTTTTTGATGAATTGCCGTGGCTAGCTACAAAAAAATCTGGGTTTCTAAAAGCATTGGAATATTTTTGGAATACACGTTGGACATACCGAAAGGGATTTATTTTGGTTGTGTGTGGCTCAGCGGCTTCTTGGATGTTGGAAAATATAATTTATACCAAAGGGGGATTACATAATCGTATTACTGCAAGAATACCTTTGCAACCTTTTAACTTACTTGAAACTAAAGAATATTTAAGATATTTAGGAGTCAACCTTAATCACCAGCAAATATTGCAGCTCTATATGGCCATGGGAGGGATACCGCATTACCTTAAGGAAGTAAGTAAAGGATTATCGGCAGCGCAGAATATTAATGTGATCTGCTTCCAGGAGAATGGTTTATTATTTGATGAATTTGATATTCTGTTCCACTCCTTATACGAAGATCCAGAAACATATCTCAACATTATCCGCGCAATTGCAAAAAAGCCAAAAGGAATCAGCAGAAAAGAACTTATAGAAGTAACTAAAATCACTGAGGGTGGTTACTTAACCACTAGATTAAGGAGCTTAGAAGAAGCTGGATTTATTGGTGGTTTTTTACCACTCAGTAAAGCAAAAAGAGGAGTATATTACAGAATAATTGACGAATATATATTATTTTATCTAACATGGATTGAACCGTTTAGGTAAGTAATAAAAAGGGCAATAATAAGTGATGCTCACTATTGGGAGTTAGCAATAAAGAAACGAGCTTGGCAAACATGGACAGGACAAACATTTGAAGCAGTGTGTTTTAAACATGTCAATAAAATAAGAAGAAAATTAAATATAGAGCATATAGCAGTCATATGTGGAGATTGGCAATATCACCCAGAGAATAACAGTGAAGAATCTGGTGCCCAGATTGACTTAGTTTTTGACCGAGAAGATGGATGTGTAATGCTCTGTGATATAAAGTATAGTGATAAACCTTATATAGTAACGAAGGAATTTGTTGAACAATTAAAAAGAAAAGAAACAGTTTATAGAGAAAGAACAAGGTCGATAAAACAGATATTCTGGGTATTAATTGCTGCAAATGGAGCTTCTGAGAACCAATATCTAAAAGATACGATACATCATGTGATTACACTAGAAGACTTGTTTTGAGCTATGTACAAAAACTTACGCGACTTTATCTCTGCTTTAGAAGAAAAAAAGGATCTAATTAGGATTAAAAAGGAAGTTTCAACAGTTCTTGAAATGACAGAAATTCACCGTAGAGTTCTGTCAAGCAAAGGACCAGCAATCATTTTTGAAAATGTCGTCACAGGAAACGGCAAAAATTCGATTCCTGTTTTAGTGAATTTATTTGGCACTATTGAGAGAATTGCATTGGGACCGGGTATAAATCCTGGTGAACTGAGGGATCTTGGTAAACTTCTAGCGTTTTTGCAATCTCCTGAGCCACCAAAAAGCCTCAAAGACGCTATGAAGATGTTTCCTCTGCTAAAAGTTGTGTTGTCGATACGAATGGTATAGCATATAGAGAATGGTACTGGATTGTTTCACTGACATCTAATTTTTAGGACAGCAAATCACTTCAGTGCACGGGTGAAATTCGTGTGTTAGGGAATATTTTAGGTATTGAAATATATTTAGTAAATTGCCTTTCACAAAATAACTTATTAGATTTCTGAATAAAAAAAAGTATTAGATTAACAAATATACTTATGAGTCGTACTCAGTAGTTATTTTCTTGTTATGTTTCGAGAAAATGATCTGTGGCTTCATTAATGCAAATTTTATGTACAATAGGATCTAATAGTTGTGAATCCAAACTGATACAAAGTTTCTAGAACATGATCTCACTAAGATCCTAAGATCAGCGTAATTACTTCAATGAAATCACATGAAATTTGTGTCTTTGAAGTTAGTTCGTCTCTTTATGGCGGTTTATATGGCAGAAAACGCACTATAATTTCTCATGTCGCATATTTTTCAAGACTCTGTTACATCTAAAATCGAATTTATTTTTTCCTATGTCCATAGATGTCTCACAACCACCAATACTAGTTAAAGAAGAGCTAATGTTTTGCTAAGAGACAATTATTTGATATCCTTTTTTCTGCTGTCAGTCATTTTTTTACGATAAGTGTGTGAAACTTTTGTATGCATCATTCACAAATATATTTTTATTTCCTACTATATAAAATAATTTCTAATCATTACTTCCACTTTTTTTCATCAGTCTGCTTTTGTATTTGGTTTTATATATGTTAATGTAATCATATTGTTTCGTTTGAATTGGTTTTCATATCTTCCCGGTGATTTCATGACCATTTTTTAAATTTCGAAGTTAATTCTTAATTGAATGAAAAAACATCATCTGTACATTTTCTATAATAAAATAATTCAAATATTTAATTCTTTTCCCATAATTCATTTTGTTACATTTATTTATTACTTGTTATATTTACATTATGACAGATATATCTTTATATAATTTTGCTCCATTAATCATAAACGTGTATTTACCAATTAAATGTTTAAATGCATTTATGTAGATTTTTATAAGATGCTTTCAATGCACTGAATCTTCCTTCCTTAGATATATTTTATACGTAAAACTTATAAATCAATAACAAATGGAAAATTACTTCATTTCATTCCAGGTCGTGAAAATGATGGCAATTGTTGTAATATTGTTTGCCCTGTGTTGGCTGCCTATACAGATCTTCGGTCTAATGGTGTACTTTGCCCCGGACCTCGTCATGCCCCTCCGTGACGAAGATTTCCCTGGATTCGCAGCAGCCTTCCTTTGTTGTCATTGGCTGTCCATGGCAAACAGTTTTGTCAATCCTCTAGTCTACTGTTTCATGAGTGACAACTTCAGAGTGAGTAAACAAGGATTTATTCTTTTCAAATATAAAAATAAATACTTCTCCGCTTAACATCTTGTTTTTTCGTATCTGTCTTCTTAATTTTAAAAGCACAAAGATTAACAACATTTGTAATGAGGAATTAAAAGTATTGCATATGCGTTTCACATATTGCATCCATACATGCAAAAATCAGTCTATAATGACTAATACTATAAAAAATATTCAATAAATACGAAAATTGCAAATGTGAGGTCTGATCAAATAGTTTTAAATATAACTGTATTGTATACTTACGCAATAGGAATTAAAAATTCAAGAGAATTTTTTTGAAAGTAATTCATATGATTACTCATTATAATAGAAAATTTCAAACAATAAATACCAAATAAAAAATAGAAATATTAATCTGATCCGTTTGAATAACTCTCAAAATGAAAATTTTAATCAATCTCTGAAAATTTTAAGTTTTCATTCATCGTGAACAACAATTTCTTGATCATAAAATTTAAGCCTTTTGATCTACAAAAGGTATGATTACAATGACGAAATAATAATTCATGATGAAAAATTGCTAAAAGTTGGATTTCATAATTTAATTACGTATAGCAACTTAACAATTACTTAAGAAAATAATAATAGTTAACAATTATTAAAGAATTTTAGTGATTTATTCCGTAGAAATATTTTAAACTTTAGAATAATTTGAATATATTTGTATGTTCTATATTTCCTTAATAACTTATCAGTCTTGATTATTTTTTAAATTAGAATCATTTTAAGTAAATAAAATCAAAATTTCAAAAACAATTTTTTTATAATTTGATATATTTAATATTAATGATTGAAAGGGAAAATTCAATCTCACTGCGTAATATATTCCCTACAGATTTAAGTTGGTTTCATCAGCAGAAATTTTAGAAAAATTCTCAAGCATTTTTATTATCATAAATAGATTAAAGCTTTGCAAATAAAATCAGGAAAAATAAATATTCATAAGGAAAAAATTTATTTAATGTCTTTATAAATATTCTGTAAATTTTATCCGTATTTATTTCTATTTTTACTTTATAAACACGTTTTCTTTTAAGATTTATGAATATCGAATTTTCTATTGTTTGCCTTCGAAAATATAGGAAAAACTATCCAATTTATAGAAAAGAAACTAAATGTTTGCATAAATTATCATCTCAGAAACAATAAGTTGGGACATAATACATAAATATTTAGGAAACCAATATTCCAGACCATAAATAGAAGTATTTAAAATCCTTTACACATAGAGGATTACCATAGTATTTCAGAGGAAATCCAATAATTGAAATTAGTACATCTTGTTGATGGTTCAATTTTAGTCATTGAGATTTCAGTGAGAAATTCCATGAATTCGTATAGTTTCCGTGTAAAAGACAGTTCATTATTGAATGCAATTGGATAACATTTGTTAGTAAGAAAGCATCGATTTTCACATTTTCTCGATTTGACCAGCATTCAATAGCAAGTATTCGTGAGCATTTATTATTGATTAAATACTTTAGAAATTGTCAGCTATGTATAAAGGAATGTGAAATCCTTTATTAATCCTCCGAATATTAAATTAAATAATTTTATGAATAACACTGACATAGGAAATTCTAATGTTTGACAATATTAAAAAGTTCTATTTCATTTATAAAAATGATAAAATGGGTATCTAAATTTAAAGCTAAGAATATATTAAACTCATTCGATGCGTTTAGTTAGAAGTTAAGTGAATTGTAGAATTTTTCGAATTAAAAGTGTGTTTTTAAATAAATCCTAAAACTCGCCAATATTTTCAATCCTTAAATAAATATAAAAAATTCATATTTGTACAGTATGAAAAAATTACAATGTGTTTATTTATGATATAAAGTTTTTTAAGCTTTAAAAAAAATGAATACATTGAACTTATTTAAGATTAGAACATAAATAATATTTATATTAATATATATTTATAAATAATATTTATTTATATAAATTATCAAAATAAATATAAATTATCCAAAATAATAATAAAACGCAAATCAATACAGTATTAAAAAATTAAAAATAAATATTGTGTTTTAGTTAATATGCTTGAGACAGAACTAAATATTTTCTTTTGAAATTGAAACTATTAATTCTCAAATCGAAATTTACTACCAGTTTTCAGTTTCAGATATTTTAATCATATATAGAATTTTTTTACTAATCAAACATTTTTTCAACTGGTTTTAAGTAAATTAACTTCAAATAATCTTAACTTTATGGTAATCCATCAAATAATTTTACTAGGCAAGCGTTTCTTTGTGTGTGTGTGTAAACAAAATAAATAACTCTTCTCTGTAAAATAAATAGATTTACAAGATGTCAGGAAAAGAAATGTAAACTTTAGGTTATTGATATTTTTCCTTTGATGTATGTTAGTCTAATGGGAAAAAATACTTTTAATTATTTAAATCTATGCTTGTAAAATTAGACACAAATTAAAAATTACATTTTTATGACAAGTGGAAAAGGTTGTATTACACAGTATGCCTTTACAATAGTTGTTTAATAAAATGTTCTTAATTTACCAGAATATAATAATTAAAATGAATTATTCATGTGCTTCTAAAATTGTAATTTTTATTGCTGTTTTATTTTTATTGATGATCAAAAATGTTTTATTTTTACGAGTTATATTAAAAGTAACATGTTATAAAATAAATCTACTTTAATAGTAATAGATTGATATCAAAAGGGAAATGTAATACTTATAACTAATTATTTGTTTTGAAATTCATTAAATTATTACAATTTATAATTTTTCAATACACAATCGTCTTATACAATAAGAATGTAAATAAAAATTTCAAAGAAATCACAGTTGATTTTATTTACATTCATTTTATTTATCTGCGTTACTAAATTATTAATTTAGTTTTTTTAAAAAATTAAGTTTTTTATATTTTAGGATTTATATAAGAAAGAAATTATGCTCAATTTTATATAAAACTTTAATGGTTGGTTATAATAAAAACAACTTTTATAAATTAATGATTTTTCGATCGAGTATTTGATTTATGAGAAATGTAATCTGACACAATATGACCATTTTAACCAACATTATGCGCAGTACAGCAGATGTTTTAGAATATATTATAGCAGATGTTTTTAACGAAAAAGGCTTCATTCTCGGTAAAATTGCGAGCTCATTCCTATCAAAAATTCATCGTGTTTACTAATGATTACTGCTACATGTAAAATTGTACCCAAATACAATATTTTAGAAAGACAATATTACATGAAGTGGTGGCAGGCCAAGTAGAGGTTTTTTTACATAGTCTGATTCTAATTTACAATTACCGACCTTTTTCTGAGTAATGATAGCATAAATGCTGGGTAATACAAGATAACTTTAAGTCTGTTCTTTGTAGTAATAAAAGGTAAACTAATCCTAGAAAACAAGAAAAAATTTCATTGAAAAAGAGTATGAATTATAAGCAATAATTTAGTAATTTATTATATTTGCTAAATTTAAAAATTACTAATACAATTAAACACTAATGAAATTTCAATAAATCCTAACTTTATTAGAATACTAAAATGATTATGATTGTATATAATAATATGTACAAAAGAAGCTTCTTTTACAAATTTTTATTCAGTCAGCTTAATATTACTTGTTTTACTATTGGTTTCAAGATTTTAACATCAGAAATAACAGTTAACTTCATTTTCAATTAAGTTTCACGATTTTTAATATATTATGGGGTTGCTTTAATATTGCTCAAATCATTAAAAATTGATTGAGCTAATGAATTTATCAATCGATATAAAAATACTTTTACAAAACTTATATTTTGAACCGCTTTTATAAAATTAAATGTCAAATTTCCTATTTCGGATATTCCTACCTCTTATCTAATTATACGTTTTGTTCTAATCAACTTTATAAAAATGTGCTAATGTGTGAAAACTTAATTGACACGATGGAAGTTTAAATTATACCTTTATTTTTTTACTTTTACATCTTTGATAATATTAACAGATTATATTCACAATTTAATAATTTCACATTCCATGAGATTAATTTTCTCTCTTTTCATACCTTACCTTTTGTTTATATAACTATCAATTTTAAGAAGTATTTATCAAAATACCTTTCAAGATAATACCAGTTTTCTGGTGCTTTCCATTTCCTTGATGAATAGGTGGCGAATTTTTAATAAATTTGCAAATTAATCTCTGTATGAACTTTTCCAATTTATGACTGCAGTTTTATCTTAAAAATTAATGTATTCTTAATTTTCAAAATAATGATTTTCCGTTAAATTTACTTCACTTTTTCTTTTCCGGTTTATTTAATTTCAGCAAACACCACCAACACTTAATGACTTAGTATATATATATATATATATATATATATATATATATATATATATATATATATATATATATATATATATATATTTATATATATCCTAAATCTATTTACTAATTAATTCACTTTGAATTGCTTGCTCGTAATGAAATTTAAATTTATCTGAAGTTCTTTAATTTCTATTTTTTGTTATTTACGATAGGGCTAATTTATATTTTAAGTAATCATTTTTCTTTCTCATATTTATTTTCAATTTATTGGAATTTCTTTATGAAAATATTACATTTTTGTTCCAGATTTCATTCATCACATTATTAACCAAATATATTTCAGGCATTTCTTTTTGAACCTAATTTGTTGCTTTGATGAAATTGGATAAGTTCTCGTTTCTCATCTCCCTTTTCCAAACATTATATAAAAATATTTAATACAGTTATTCTCATTAAATTTAAAAAAAAATTATAATTAATTTTTGAAGGTAAAATATTTTGCCATACGATCAATCATTTATTCGTCAATACATTCATTTTGAATTTCATGTAGGAGAAGTGTGGTAAAAACATATTATTATGTTTTCTTTCCATGAAGAGAAAATATTGCATCAAATAGCAAAGTAAAATTCCTTGTTCTTTCTTTTTAAATACCCTGATTTATTGTAAGTAATCGAAATCGTACCTGTAGTACAGAAGAATAGACATGAGAATATGCTGACATTGCATGTTGAAAATGTATCTTAATCGTAAAAAGAAATTTTAGAACAGTTAGGAAAAGTCACAAAAAAAATGAAAAATAAAATTGTTAAAACACAATGACAGGGATTCAAAAAGCAAGGAGATAGGCTCCACATGCATTGAAATAGAGGAACAAAGATAATCATGTAATCCAGTTCATAAATATTCTTAAGAAACAATGCAGTCAATCTGCATTTAAAAGTTTGTGACTGGGAATAAAATGTGAATATGTTGCATGAATGTGAATGTGAAATATCGCTTACAACTGTTAACTACTAGGGGGTTGACCACTTTCTTCCTCACTGGGATGCTGGTGTTGTGTGGATTGGGAGCGTGTCCAAATTAATCTATGACATCCAACGTCCTTTTGCTGGTGTGACATGAATGTAGAGAGGAGGGTGCCTGCCCAGGAATCGATCTCGTCTTCTCAAAATTACGGAGGCTCAAAATTACGAGGAGTTTAATAGGAGAATATTCTAAATGCATTAACCTTCTGTACAGTCCGTTGGACTCGTCTCACTGCTATGTATGCCTGTATATCGTTTTGATGACAGATACCATTGAAATTAGTTGCCATAATCTACTACCTACAATAAATTTAAATAAGTGACTTAACATTTTTCTTCTTATGTTTCTGATAAATTTATTGATATGACTGACCAATATTAATTAATTTAGGTTGTTTAATGTTAATACACAGCCCTGCAAAAAGGTAAAATTAGAAAAGAAAGTTTTTAGCTTACTTAACCTCAAAGAGTTGAATCAATATTATATTACTTTTTTTATAATTAGTTTCTGGCTGAAAAATAAAGAGAACCGATTTCATTCGGTAACTATTTTATTAGTATACTCCTTTATGAATATTTTCTTTTACTCGGAGATAAGTTTACAGCTTATTTTATGTATCTTGGCCACAATGATATCTTATGCAATTTTTACATCTTGTCAAAAATAAAATGCATATTAAATCCTCTATTTAAAAAACTTGTAAGTTTAAGGGTATTAGTCACACTCTGTCTCAATAAGATTAAGCTTTTCGAAATGAAATATTTCTAATTTGATTCCAGCTTCTGCTAAACAATGAATTCTGGATATATATCTATTGAAATGCGCGCCTGGAGATTTTCATAGTTTCATCCCTTGTCATACGAGCGTACGGCCAAATAATATAAATCCTTCCTGAGTTAGGAAATACATACTTGATCAGTTGATGTCGAAGTTGATTGATTATGTGTGTTCGCAGAATATACATAAAAGCTATTTATAAACTTTATTGTTAAGAATAACTTTCGATGCACACATAATCACATTTGATGTTATTTGATTGAATTTTACATTTTATGATACGATTAAAATACAGACTTTTAGTTGTTAAAATGTGAATTATATAATACATGTGATTTTAAATACTATAAATTTTAAATAAATTTTAACAACGTTTCACCAGTTTATAATTACTAAAATATGATTTACTAATGAATTATCATTTCATTATTATACATTACTTAACATTTTATGGTAAAATATATGTGTTCTTTATGGTTCTGATAAAATATAAAGTGTATTTTACAAAATTCGTTACTCTTACAAAAAAGTTTGATTTTGTGGTCAATTTCCCTATATATTTAATTTATTTCATTTTCAGACTGATTTAAGACAGCTCTTACATTGCGCAAGAAGCAATGGCAGAATGGATCTGCATGCTTCGACGTGTATGACCGGTTCATCCAGCCGCAAACAGTCGAACGTCGCTTTAAGAGTTCTGAAACAAGAAGATGAAAAAGTGTTGAGGCGCAATTGTAAAGAAAGCAGCTGCATGTACCACAAGAAAATGATGCTAAAGAATTGATGAATTCTGTCAACAAATTATCTGAATGTCAGAGTGAAAATTCTAATTGTATGCCCACAAAATATCAAATATCTCTATGTAGAATAGAGACAATATCCGAGCTTAAATATAGTATTAGAATCATATTTATCGAAAATGTTTAAAACAACTAACTTTATTTTTATTTGTAATCAATTCGTTTCATGCATGATTCATTAAATAGATTGTCATAATCTCAATGCAATGGCAATTTATTTCAAATTAGAATAATACAATTCGTATCGCCAGGTGTTATCTGAATGATTAGCGTTCTGGACATCATTTCAAAAGTTCGAGAATTTTATTCCCACTTGTGAGTATTTGTAGAGGTTCAGAATTTAATGGGTTGTAACTAAGATAAAGCATAATTTTTATAATTAATATTAAAAAGTATGTTTTATTTCTAAATTAAAACTACTATTTTTCTAACATTAATTTAATCGGAATTGCCATCGAGATTGCTTACAAAGAATGTTTAATTTGTTGCAAATTTCAATGCGTTTTCTTTTTCTTTTTAATACGGAATCAATGCGTAAAAGAACTGCCAGTTTTTGAAAATGCTACATAATTTTGGAATAATAGAGAATAAATTAGATTGGGAACAGGAATAGAGACAGAGATTCTTCACCCATAACCTATTAAGCATTAAGAATGGAAAATTAATATGAATATTTATTCAGCTCCAATTGAACTAATTATCTATGAGGAGATAATCTTACACTATTCATGAGATAATAAAACAGTTGTCAAGTTATATGTAGGATAATTAAGGGTTTAAAATATTTTCCTACAATTCAAACATATTAAACTCCACGCATAAATTATTATTTAAATTGCTATTATTAAGCTAGACTTTGTCTTTGAAAATATTGTTTCACTTAGAAGACATTCTTTTAAATTTATATAGCTGCTATTTCCTTTTTAGAAACCCACATAACTTTTAAACCTAAAATACAATTTAACTGTATAATGCAATCAATAATCCTATTACTCTCACTACACTCATACTTAACAGGATGTAACAGTCAAGTAAATACATATTTCTCTCCGTTAAAAGGAGTAAAAATAGCCAACTTCTAAAAATTTAACAATGAATAAAGGCACATGTGGATTGTAACAACTTACAAAATTTTATCACTCAATCGATTCAGTATTTTATTCCAAATAATGTTTTAATACTTTTTTGTGAGAAAAAATTTTGATGCAAATAATTTCTCGACACTCGTTAGAAATCGGTACATCTGAATTTTGGGGGGAAAATATTTATCAGTCATTTTTATGAGGCATTCTTATGTGAAACGGTGAAAGTGTGCCACAAGTTGTTTTAGAAATATGCGACCCATTCTCACTGCTTAACATAGGAGTGCTGATCAACAAGTGATAACAAATGGAAATTTAAAGAATGGATGGCCAAGAAATTGAATACTTTTCTGGATAGAGGTAAAAATGTTTCAATTTGAACTTGATGTAGAATACCTATGTATTAAGAAATATAACAAGTAATCGCCTAGCAGTAAAATATCTCGATTCTCATTGGGATAGATGTTAATTCCTACTTTGATAATTGCATATGCCTAAATTAAAAATGAAATTACATTTTTGAAATTAAATAGCGTTAACTACCAAAGATTAAGTGATAAGAAATCTTGCTGTATTTAAAATATTAAATTTGAATAATGATTTGGAAGGTAAAATTGTTATCATAAGGTCAGAAGTACAGATTCATGAGCGTAGAATATTTTTAATGCTAGAAAATATTACTTCCCCCACCCACACACGTTAAACTAAATAGAATAATTAAAATATTAATTAAAAAACTCGCATAATCTTTTATAGTGCGAAAATATACACTACTATTGATTTAAAAATTGGTTTAGATTTTCATAATGATTTTTATCATTTCAACTAACATTCGATAAGAATACTCTAAAATTCCATGAAACAGTTGATAAGTTTGATATCCATTGCGCGGACAATGATTCAAACTTTCACTTGATCCTGGTCGAATTTGCCCTCGTGTGCTAAAGCGGATCCTAGAACTACCAACCAGCTATTAAGAACAAGTGATAAATAACCATTAAGTAAACATCAGCATGACATTTTTATTTAATTTATTTATAGAAAATTTTATGCATAATTTATTATTCGTTTTAGATTTGATATACTTATTTGAGAATCTTAATAGAAATTATGATAATTAATTGTATCTAATTAGTCATATTGCAGTTAATAATTGATTAAAATTGAAAGTAGTCATTTTCAAAACTTAGCAAGACACGCACATACTAGAAAATGGCATTCACCCCACATACTAGAAAATATTCAATTATTTAAAAGTTTAGGTGTATTTTAAAAAACTAGGTATGTTTTTGGTATCTTTATCTTATCTTAACCATTAAAAATACTTATATGAATCCTAATTATTACGGAATCAGAATAAACTTTTAAAAGGCAATCTATTTATTATTTCATAAAACAAATCTTTTTAAATATTGTTTAATAAAAAGATATGGGGTCGAGTGTGAAAAGCTCAGGATAAATACTAAATGAAGGTTAATGTGATACATGACACAACATGCAAAACCATTTATTTTTAGGCAATGAATTATTAATTTATTATAGCAACTGGCATTGTATAAAGTTTGATTATAAGACTAATTAAATTTCTCATGAAGATTGAATACAAGATATGAAAATATTCTTAGAATCGTAAGGTATTTCAGTAGTCATTTGATTATAAAAAAATTATTAATATTATTTATTTAATCTATCACATGATATATTAACGTAATTTATTTGATTTTCTTTGCATAAATTAATGAATTCACTTTTATCATTTAAAGTATTACTGACTGCATAAAATGTGCTTTGAAAAGAGATATTTTTAAAACAGCTTGTAACAGAAAATGCGATTAACTTGCACTTATCGAAAATCTTTTATTCTGAAAAATGTATTTTATAAAGGGATTTAAAATAATTTTCTTGCAAATAAAATTTTGACGTTATGTTTTACATTTTTCTTTTTATGGCATTCTTAAAGCGATGTTTTTTTAAAGAATTATATAAGATTGATGAAATTTATTTAAAATATCGAAATTCAAAAGAAAATGCTTTGTACTTTTTTGATTTAAAATGAAGTCATTTTTCCAGCATTGTTCAATGTCATTCTATTAGCAATTAAAAAGCTGTTGCAAGATAAAAAGTATGTAAATATTTTATTTACAATATGTAGATAAAAGGGGTTACAATGAAAATGACAAATGGATCTTGAAGAAATTTGTCATTTGAACAGTTAATTTCTTGAAATAATAAGATTACCAGAGCTTTAAGTACAAAAAGTTATGTAAAATATTTTAAATGATATTAGTTACAACATTCATTTTTAATTTCAGAATATATGTGTATATATATATATGGATATTTTCTCTCAATAATATGTATGTATATATATAATAAATATTTGCAATATGTGATTTTATGCTTATAACACTGTTATGTATTTCATTATTTAAATTTCGATGTAAACTAAAGTTCAGTAATAAATATCCTTTTCACACATTTTGCAACTGATAAATTCTTTTTCTGAAACATTTATTTTGTTTTATGTCAACTAAGAGTGCAATTTTCTGTTAACTCTTATTTAATATGTTTCAATTATCAGTTTATGTAATATAAAAAGGATAATTTAATCCAAAACTGAAGTATATCAATAGCTCGCTTTATATCGAAAAGCTACGAACATAAAAACATAATAGCAAATTAACAAATTAGAAATATTTTGTTCTGTTTATGTATTAACTGAATGGCCTAATTTGTGATGAAAATATTGAAAATTTATTTTAATTCTAATAAACATACCACAATGATAAATAATTTTCGTTTGTTAAAATTCTCAATTGTTGGAACTCTCTATACTGGTGATACTACAAAAATAATATTAATGGACAGCTCCATATTTTTGCTTGCAATAGCGCCGTAAAATCTACGAAGGCTAGAAACTGACACAATTTCTGCGAAGATATCTGTTTTAGAAATGAAAAGTGGTCACATAAGTTGGACATTCATCCTGATTGCTGCTGTTGAGGATCAACATGCATGTCAATGAAAGATTACTTTAGATACTATAGCCAACAAACGATCTCTTAGCTGCTTTGTGACAATAGTCTCGCTAAGAAAACAATTATATGTTGATAACCAACAGTAGTGTACAATGTTTTTGTTACTTTAGAAATTGTTTATTGTACTTTTCGAAAATAAATTGCCAGATCACACATCATTTGAATGAGCCTACGATGCATATACTTTCGATTCTGTCCATTAGAGTTCACTGATCATCTTGTAGAAACTGAATATATTAGGGAAAGCATTAGTTGAGAGTTGTGTGCACTACTCTATAAAGAAGATGAGTTTAAAATTAGTAGATTTGTTGATTTTTCATGTTGCATGAACATGCTAACTAAATTTCCTGCATTTTCATTTTTGTATCGCATTGTAATCTTACAGTGTATTGAGCAGCTGATATTTTCTTTTACTAATACCAGGTACCGAATTGCAATAAACACTTAAAATTTCTCTAGGCTGAGTTTTAATGTAAACCAATATAAAGATATTTATCATATCAAGTTCATATCCAGAATATTTGTTACTTGAAATATATTGAAAACTAATATTTGAATAATAATTATTTTAGGTAAAACATTTAGATATTACATTATATCCTCATATTATTCTATACATATATACGTATTATTAGTTTCCTCTCAGAGGAGTAAATTATGTTATAGGTTTTAATTATAAGGAAGTCTTAAACAATGTGTATGTAACGTAATTTTCCTATTCCGTTTATTTGAATTGAATGATAGTTATAATACACAACTTTTATTCAGAATTTTAAGTTATACTGAAGATAAGGTTAAATCTTAAGAAAATATATGGATATAATTTTAGATTTGGATTGGATGAAATTCAGGTAAAAATTTAATCTACGGTCCCTCTTGACGACTTTTTCAAAACATCGCCAAAAATTTCACCAACCATGCCGATTTGCACAAGCGAGGTCTGAAAATAAACAGAATATTCCATTTTTCATTGGTCGATTCTCATTTTGTCAGAATCCTCCATTTTTCATTGGTTGGAATCCCTCATCTGTGATTGGTCAGAATTGTTTGGGTTGCCAAAAAAAGTTATTTATCACCAACTTTCGAATATCGCTCCCAGAGCGACCGTACAGTAAATTTGAGCCGAAATTCAAAATTACCAAACACATCACTATTTTACTTTATAAACATATTTATGTTCAGTCTCAAAAGTAAAGGGCATGAATGTTAGCTAGTATTCTAATAATTTCGATTCTCTTCAAAAAATACCTTTATTTAATATCTTATACTAAGCACTTTTATATAAACATACCGATTGCTCATTGTAAAACTTTACTCAATATAAATACTTAAATTATAGTTTATCAAGATGCAAACTTAAAAATAAAACCAGAAACAGAAATAATCAAATGTAATAGAAAAAAGTAAATCAAAATGTAAATCAAAAGTAATATTTAAATGGAAAGAGAAAATCACTATATTTAATGAAATATCAGGTACTTATTCACTTCCAAGAGAAAACCACAGAACAGGGGAATGCACAAAAGTTTTATTAGTACTACTTTATTTGACACAAAACGAGACAAGAAAATAGAAAACTGAATTTGTCATGGAAAAAGAAAAAATTTAAATTAGGAAATGGTATTGAATTTTCATAAGTTATATCATGGCATCATATTAGAATCATTAATAGAAGGAAGCTTAGTGTCGAAAGAAACAAAACTGACTTGAAAAAGATGCAACATACTCTTATTTACAAAAACGCTTGCAGCGTTTGCTTTCTATGAATTGATTCACCAGTGCAGAACCAAGTAAATAGTAAACAAGCATTGTTTTCTGTAACGTAATTACCAAAACATTCTCTCATCATTCCAAGTCTATGAGAAAAATTGAGGAAGAGGAACGGGTACGCAAAACAAGATCGAAAGCAATTGAAAGATTTGTAATGCTTTTATACTTGTACAAGTAAATTATCTTTCAAATATCTCAAGATTCTTTTCAATACATACCAAGAAGTATTATTAGGAGGATCTTGTAATTGACTCAAATAGTTTATAGTATATAGAATATTAGACCGAAATGGGTCCACATAAAATTATCTGATGCTGATGTTGCATTATTTTAAATCCTAAATATTCAAAAACTAGCCTAGGTTTAAATATTTTAAATTATTTCTCAATAATTATCTAATTATTGTTTAAATTTCACAATTGGCAATGCTTGCAATGAATAAATCATCCATATGAAAAACCATAAGAACTATCACCTTTAAATTGACGAATTGTTCACTATTTACTACTTTAAAATTTAATTTGAAAATGAATTTAAGAGCTTTAATACCATTGACGAGGGGACAACTAAACATATATAAACTTTTCTGTAACCTAATTTTCCTTTGCAACTATTATCATTATATTCTTCTGGTTGAAACATATAAATAATTTCTTTTAAGTCAACTTTAAGAAATGCACTTTTCAGATCCAATGAATAAATTTGTAATTTTCTTGAAGAATTTAGTAAACACTGTACGTACTACAGGAATGCTGATAACTAATGAAAGTGTGTTTTATCATAATTCATTCTTTCTTTTTAACTAAAACCATAGAAATAAATCGATTCTTATATTTTTTATTTCATTTTTCTCACAATTGTGTTTCCAGAATGGTAATTTTCCAACCATAAAACTTCGTTCTTTTTCATGGACTGTATTTCCTACATTCATAGCTTTCTTCCAAACCTATGTTTATATTCTGGCTTGTAATTTTTTAAATGACAACGAATTTTCAAAACCTATCATAGCTTTATAAAATTTTGGTTCAAGGTATTTAACTGGTTGTTCCTTAACATTTGCTTTCTTTCTAATGTTTTTTCTATATTTCCTTAAACTATTTTTTGCATTATTAATTTCTTTAGCTTCCCTTTTTATAACAATGGAATCCATATTCAGTTTATTTTATTATCTAACTTCCGTTTTTTTTCTTCCTTAAAGATATTTATTTAAGTTCTTTGATATCACTGTTCGTAAAGTTTGTGGACATATTAAATGATATCCCATAATCAAATATCTCACATATATAATCTCATTTGATTTTTAAGCAATTTTTTTCTTTTGAGAGGAAGGAATCAGCATGTATTCGTCTCATTCAAATATTCGAAATTTTAGAAGATCAGTATTTTTCCATTTTTTGTATGGTGTACAAAGGTGTTACTTAAGATTCTGCCTCTGAATTATGCAACATAAATAATTGAAATCATTAAAATTTATTAAAAAATTTCGATTCAAATACTCCTTGTTTCTAACAATGTGATATTGGCATTCTCAGCATCCCATTTAAATGTACTGTGTAATGAACACCTGGATATATTTTAATTTTAAATTTTATAGCACATTTAATAAGTTCACTTCAAAAATATTCTTTAGCATTGTCATACTGAATTTTCCGTACAATACTATTTTATTTCAAAAAGCATTTTGATTTCACAAAATCAATTTTCGTTTCAGCAAATGAACTTTCATAGAACATGAAAAATTATAAGTTAATGCTATGAAATATAGCTTACCTGTAACACAAAGGGATCCATCAAGACTAGAAAATCTATTACAATCAGAGATCTAACTAACTATTCGTATTTTATTGAAGTTTATTTTTCGATTCCACTTGCTTCAATGGAACTAAAAAGCTCCTTAATGAGAATTGTAACTGTGACTAATTGAGCACAGATTTTTGAAGAACTGTTTGGCACTTCTAGAATTATTCTCACAATCGTAAAATGAGGGAATTTTTAACAAAAAAAAAATATCTGTTGTTGATTTTCAAGTTTCACTGCGTCTAACATTCTTCAGTATTCAGAACAATTCTATTTCTGGAAGCTATTGAAAAACGTTTGTCATGGAAAATTAAAACCAAAAATTTAAACTCATATCATTTATATTTATTTCAACGCCATCGATTTGATAACATGCTGTTTTTCTATATAATTGTCTTGTTTGAATATTTTTAAATAGGAAGGCAGGTCTCGTGCTGTTGTGTAACATATTTGCTTCCTTACCATCCACTTCTGTGGTTAACAGGAGCTATATTGATTAGTATTTGCTTCAATCAATTAGAAAATCAATATTTTCCTCTCCGCGTTATCTTTTGGAAAAGAGCATACTTTTCTGAACCTGCCACCAATCTGACAAATTGATTGACAAATGAGGATTTATAATTATAAAAAAAGGCAAATGTAAATGGATTTATGTATAAAATCGTAAAAATTATTATTCAAAACCATCAGATTTCGAATTAATAATATAAATTCAATTTTTTCAGCAGAAGCTCTAGCAATATACCAGGCAATGGACGATTTTATAGTTTTTAAGGTACCAATCTACATTTTCACTGATAGTAAATCTGTTCTTGAGGCATTAAAAAAGGCTACAATAAGATCTTCTGAATTTATTCTTCACTTAAGAAATAAGTTATGTCAAACAGCAAAATTTTATCCTCCATTAAAGATTATCTGGGTTAGCAAAATCAGTAACAGAAGCCGACATATATCTTCTTTGGACTTAACCTGAAGATTTGAAAAACTTCGTCAGAAACATCATAAATCATACACATATCTCTCTATACGTACACTTAGTAAATACAACGACTTTTTTGGAAATATACCGGTAAGGAGCACTATATGTAAATCTCTTGTTGCTCAAAGAAATGACTTTTAATTTACTAGATTTATAATATGCATGTTAATTAACTCAGCCCTTTTACTTCATTTCAAACAAACTGAGTCCGATATCTATAAAATATGCATGGTTTTCCATGACATAGATCATATCTTATTTCATTATAATGAATATACAAACCAAAGAAACTGTACTCAGAATGTTAACTGTTTAGCAAACAACATGACTTTCAGAGAAAGATTGCAAATGATAGTGAATCATCGGACTAATGAAAAATGATTTTCCCAGTTTCTTCTCTCCGTGGGTGTATTTTGAATGGAATTACAATCTTTGGAAAAATGGAAATAATATCCTTTCATAGAGATAAAAGGCTCAGTGTATATCAATCAATCAATCAATCAAATTATTACCTTAAATTTGCATAAGGAAATTAAACAAAATGCTATAACTACAATTTCACTTTTACTTTAATGATAAATTACTTTTTAAACCAGTAACCTTAACTACTACTTAAACCAGTAGTTTTAAAATACATGTGAATTTTCATCCAATTTGAATGAATCATTTCTAGTTTTCTATTTTGATTGCTACCAGATTAGTATAGCTATTATGTTCCTAATTTAATCAATTCGTTGATTTCCCGAATATTAGTGAAATTTTAGTCTTTAAATACACTTAATAACTAGTTCAAAATTTTATAAGAAATGCCTGAATATTACTATATGCCTAAATTTTCTCTTTATTTAAAACCAATTTTGAACACTTACGACAGTCTAGTTCTTTCAAAATTTTCTCCCAAAAATGGACTAAATGATTTGTTTTGTCTTGAAAACAAGATAGATAACGAGCTTTAAATTAAAGGTGCAAAGAGTAATAAAAGTAAGAGCGAAAAAAATAATTTAAATGAAGTATTGAAATTCCCGGAACAACTTAATGAAAATCTTCCTATAAATTGCTGTCTTTCTATTCAAGACGCTTTCGAAATAAATCTCTGAAAACTTTTTACTCCCAAATATTTAAGTAGACTTTTTAAGCCAATAAAAAGACTCAGTAAGAATCTTAGATAAAAATAGTTTTTGGTATAAATACTACATAACATTTAATTTTTTATTTTTTATCTTATGAAAAATTTTTTGTGAAAATGAATTCTAAAAATATTAAGGAAAAAAAATCTTTTTTGAAAATAATAAACAAATATTATTAGAATTTTGCTAAAAATATTGACTTAATTTTTCGTTATATGATTTAACAATTAATTAATTTTTTTTAAAAAGTTATGGTAATTTAGATTCTAAAGACAAATTAAATGAGCGATTCAAATTAAGTTTGGTGTCAGGTTATTAGAATGTTTATCGGAATAATACTGGATTACGACATTAACAGATTGAAATAATGAATGTAAATAATATTTGTATTTTTGTTGCTGCATCAGCATGTGGACTTTCCAGTTCCTAGTCCTAAGTTGGGCTCTACCACTTAGATAGAAACAGGCCGGTAGTAGTCTTCGTAATTTAGAAGCAGGAACCAAGTTGAAGATTCCCCAGTATTTGACCTTCCACACCCAGAGATATCCCTTCACATTGAGGACATTGTGATTACGACATATTTAACGGGCCCCAGCCGCCATTGCGAACACAACGGATCTTTGTTTGGGTCGGGATTCGAACTCTCGATAATGAGAACGATGCCCTAACCAATAAGATCACCACGGCTTTAATGTTTATTTTATAAGCATCACGGTCATTGCTAAGGCATTATTGATAATAATACCGTATCATAAAAAAACAATTTAGCAGATTCATCATGCAATATAAAACATTGTTTACTACATTATTTGCCTCTTAACTACAAATTGCTTAATACAGTGCTGTACATTAAATATCTTTGAGAAAATGCATATTGTAAAATATTATTTTTTCTGTTTGCAATCAAACATTGTATACACTACACAGAATCCTAATTCTTATTGATTTTAATTACTTTTGTGTTATGATGTCATAAACTTTAGGAGTAACATTTATAAATTATTAAATGAGGATATAAAATAATTATTATTTAAAAAAAAATCTAGAAATTTTACTGTGTTGGTGTTTTATCGAGATTACGACTAATATATTTCAAATAGGAAAAACACGTATAAAAATAAATGTCCTAATGGGCAAATTGAATTTAAAACAAAGTTCATAAAGAAGATTTATTTTATCAGGATAAATAAGTGCAAAAAGATGTGTCTGCCATTCAATATTTAAATTAAAATTGCTTTACTAGCTGAAATCTGATAATGCTTTATAGAATCTTTTAATTTTCAGTGATAGATATAAAATTTTCAAATAAAATAGAAAATATTGTTTTCCTTGAAGTAGAAATTTAAAGGAAAATTTTTTAGAAGAAAAAATTATGGTAACCAAAAAAATTGAATTCTTGGAAAAAAAAAGTTTTTTATTAGTCTGCTCGATAAGAAATCGTGTTTTTTTAACACTTTAAAAAAGCCATCAGTGCACTCTTTGTGTAAAATAAAATATATAACAACAAATTACTCTTAATGTCTTAGCAATTATGTTGAAATTATTGTAAAATATTTCTTGATCAAATACAGATTTATAATCTAGGATATTAATATGAAATTGTCAATCATTTTAAGCTATACAAATTTATTATAGTAAATGAATATTATAGAGCATCGTAAATATGCTATATTTTATCATTAAAACTCAATTAAATGTTTGATTCAATTCCAAGGAATAAAATAAATCCAACTTTTTAAAAAAAGGCACAAGGATGATCATTGATTTGTTAATTTTTATATATGCAAAATTAATTTTTACATTTTATCCAAAGAAAGCATGAAAGTAAATGGGATTTTAAAAGCTTATTTGTCCACCTACTTAATTTATTCAATTTATAAATTTTTTTCGCATTATTTCATTTATTAAATGTTTATTCTTAAGTATACAAAAATAAAATGAGAACGGGGAACAATAGCAGCACATATACATATCTATAGCAAAACCGTATCGAATAAATTAAAATATTTTTGTCTTAAAAATAGAAATAAAAAGATTCCTATCAGTATGTACGTAATTGTATTTTTTTCATTTTTAGCAAACTAGTAATATTGTTTGGAAAGTTAAGAAAATTAAGTGCTAATCTTAAAGCACAACAAACTAACATCACTGAAACTATAGAAGAGAAAATTTTCCTTGAAATTTATTTTGAATTTCTTTTAAAGAAAATATAAACAGTTGCTGTTCAGGACAGTTTCAAACTCAATTTAAACACATGACCTTGTCTAGTGAAAAATATACGTTTCTGTATTAATGTAATTTATCACATGGCAGATTTTTAAACTCTTCGTAATTATTTCCTACAGTACTTTATTTTTGTACTAAAATTTTGTAAGAGATTTTAACTTCGCAAAATAATGAATTGCATTTAAGATTTTTAGGAACAGAACTTCTTAAATTAGTATAAAAATAAAATTTTCTGTAGTTAATTAATGCATTAATCTGTCATTTAAAAATATATCTCATGAGACACGTATATTTCCAAAAAAAGTTACAATTCAAAATAACCCTTTAAAATAATAATTTATTATTTCATTTATCTGAAATAGTTCCCAAAGTAGTTTTTTCAATAGAAATATTTGTATTATATCACTTGAATGCTTAGTATGGTATTATATATATCGATGAATATTTAGGCATTGTTACGCATCTAAAGGTATTTTGCTTTTGATAGTTTAGTTTCTTTTGGAATTCCATGATTTATTTATAATGCTTCAAAATTTTACATATCTCTATAAGTATTCCTGTATTGAATTTTACTAAATGATATTAAAGATGCACAATTATTCATTAATATTCCTTTAACTATACTAGTTATGATAAATTAAAGAAAAATCACAAAAATGATGATAACACAAAAAGTTAATGAAATTGTTACACATTATGCAACACATAGAAAGGTACAAAATAGCATAAAAAGAAATCACCAATTCTGGTGTTACAAAAATTAGTGCATATATACAATATACAAATGGGAGGTGTAAATTTGGTTTTGGAAAAGTAAGTTTAATATAGGGTATGATCTCACGGAGAAGTAATTTAACAGCAAATGCAGCGAAGTGTGATGTTCTCAACTATGTGTTTTATTGATTGTGTAGGAAGTGCGAGCCATTGATCTTTCAAAGCTGCTGAAAACGGTTCTAGGTTCAAAGGAAGGGGATTGCAAACAACTACACGTCGTCCTAGAGTGTCTCAAACATGCTCGATTGAGTAAATGCCCGGTGATCGAACTAGCAACAAAATGCGAACATTTGTTTCCTGCTCAAGACAAGCATCCATGATTCGAGACCTGCTTGTTCTCGTATTATCATCCAGTAGCACAGAAGCATCACCTATTGCCTCAGTATAAGGCAACACATAAAGCATCCAGAATGTTAGCTCTATAGGTATGAGCGTAAACATTTTCAAGGGTGAAAGATATGGAATTTTCTTTCGTAATGACAAATATCGGTCATCAGCACAAGCAGTGCGATGACCTTGGCTGAATCTCCTAGATTCCAAATATTTGATTAAAAACTGTTGACAAAGTCTATGGATCATAGAAGGACTAACATTCAGCCATCTAACCTCTTCCATTTGACTTTGTCCTGCTTCTAGTCTCCTAATAGCTCGCTATAAAAACTGTTCTGTCAAATGATGCCTGAATTCATTGTTACATTTTTGTCATACCATATTTCTAATCTCAGACATGCAACGACGGTATTTCCACCTTTCTCTGAGACATCCATTTTCATGCTCTTTGCAAATGACGTATTCAGACAGCAGCGCCACAATTTTGTATCATGTCATATTGTTCAGCTGCTTTTACTTAACAACACACTGGAATTTTATTTGTGTGTTGAATGACTTTATTGTGGGAGAATTATCGCTATTTTTGTGTTTTTTCTTTAATTTTTGATAATTAGTATATTTATACTAATAATGAAAACTGATTGAATAATAAAAAGCAAAATGATTTATAACATAATATATACTTATATAACAATAGTTTTGATACTGAAACTATGAATTGCAACTAATTAAAAGCTTTTATTCAACAAAACATCTATGATTAGCTTAATTTGAATACTTTTGAATCTGCTATTTATTTTTGCATAACTTGTCAAACTAAAGGCACTTTTGAAGTATTATAATTATCTACATTAAATATTAATTAAATACATGTTATTTTATCGACTGAATTGCTAAAATTTCATTTAAAATGTAATTAAATGCATGTAACTTTATTGATTGACTACTAAAATTGCATTTAAAATAATTAACAGCTTATGTTTGTAATGCATTTAATAAATTTCTTATGATATGTTAAACATATCGAGCGATATTGTAAGAGGTGACTTCAAAGTTATTTGATAGGATCATATAGAATTTAAATTATATTTATGAAATTTTAGTAGCTTTCAAGCCATTCATTAAATTGATAAAACAAATATAAATTTAGAATCTCTACAGTCTCGTTTTCGAAATGGAAATGAAGCCAACGTAATTTTTTTTACATTATAAAATATTCATAGTCACACATGTCAAGGTAAGAAAATACTGAAAATATTCAATTAATTTCATTTTTTTTAAATGTTAAATGTTTAAATATCAATCTTGTTAAATGGGGAAATAAATTGTTATGGTAGAACATGAGTCATGTAATAATTATATCTTGATACGGAAGGTATTTAGAAATGTATTTATTTTTTAAATGATAATTGGTCTGGTATTTAGAAGAGTACGTATTCGCAGTTATTGTTTTCAGTGCTTCTATTGAGATGGATTTGACCAATTCTGTACTTTGGTAGAAAATGCATTCATTACTTTTTCGTGACACTTAGTCTTTATAAAATAATAGTTGTTGGTGCATTTTTAAAGATTCATACTATTTTTTTAAAGCCTTACAAAAAGTTTCCCCTTTTTAAAGCTTCAAGAAATGTGTTTCTTCATGTATTGAAATGATTTTTTTTATCACCAAGTATGGTTTTAGAAATCGTGCAATGTTCATCACCTTTAAGTAATTTAAAGATTTCTTTACTGCTTCTGACATGCTTCACTTTTTGGATGTTCGTTAAATAATGGGGAATACAACTACAAACTATTATTATGAATAATAAGTAAATGTTATCATATCCTACATTAAGTTTATCCTATATCATTTGATACGTATAACGATTATCATTGGTAGAAATTTTCCTTATTTCAAGCACATTATTCTAGGCTACAGTTTTTGTGGTGAAACTCGGTATAACAGAAAAACACCTAGCTAACCATGTTCTTAGAGAATATAGTGGAGAGTACAGAAAACAATTCAGAATGATTAAGTTAAAATATTTTATAAACTTTATTAAAGTTTTCTTTAGATATTTAAATATAATTATTTATATTGAAAACAAACAAATCTCGATTACGTTCTAATATTATTTTCGCTTGAGTTTCTTTAAACATATTTACAAAAATATGAAGTGGACAAGGTTATGAGGAGAGATTAATAAACTCACAATCTTTTGTAGAATCGCTCATGTCGAAGTTTTCCGCGGATTCTTTTCTGTTATTGTCGTTTTCTTTTATCTTCTCACCTCTTTATTGATCATCTATGTTTCCATTTCCAGTAGATTAACCATCTCTCCCTCTTGGAAAATTTCAGGCAGCACTGATCCAGCCTTTCCTGTCTCTCTGTTATCTATCCATCCTCTCGTCTCTATATTCCTGGATTTCCTTTCCTCTTGACTCTTTCTGTAGCCCAGATATACATTTTTTATTTGCTTTTTAGTTGCTCCCTATATCTTCCATTGGTTACTTCCTAATCATTAAATTAGCATGTAACTTCTATACTTCCAAGGATCGGTTAAAAATCTCCCCTCCTAACCCTTGAGGCACACGAAAATATAAAAGAAAACAAGTTATTTATTACATTGGACCACCCATCCATCCCAAGGGAAAAAACACACAAGAATGCTAAACAGCAACAAATTTTTATAGTTTTCATACAGTCTTTTACATCACTTCAATTTTATGTATTTATGGCACTTGCTTCATTGTATTACAGTTTTTATGAGTTTTCTATCTTTTATATTTAAAACACAGTTGCCGATAGGAGTTTTTATTGAATTGACAATAAAATAAGAATGAAAATATGTATTTCCTCTCCAGCTCCTTTTATGTCGTTTGCCCTATGACAAAAATGTCTTTACTGTATATTTTTACTCCTGAAGAAAATTTCAACCTTTATGATATACTTTAAATCTTTTGAAAATAATAGCACGGAATGGAATTTAATTTTAAAATACTAATTGTAAACATCGGATACTTTCTTTTTGATTTAATACTACTTTATTCATAGAAAATATCACTATAATGTTCCCACGTCAACGTCAGTTTTCTTTCTATCTAAAGTTCTTCCACATTAAACTATTTGCAACATTCAAATAAAATATCGTTTATTGGAATAAATATTTCATATTTTCAAGCATAATCTTCAAATATTTTCTACTACCATTCGTGTACATGTATTTCTAAAATCTCAGTGACCCTAGTATAAAAAAAGAGATTTTATTGTAGGTTTACTTTACAGAAATTGTATTTGAACATTAAAAAATTTGATATAACATGTATAAGAAGGAAAAATTATACCCAACCAATTTGCTTTAGATGGAATCGATTTGTAGCCTGCTGGCATAATCGCAATCATGTCTATGTAAAATGTCAAAAGAATTTGGAGTCGATGTTTCGAGTCAATTGTACAGTACGTGGTGCAGAATCTCGGTAGACTTTTATCATAAAAGAAACTCTATTTTCATGACCACTCCTTTGCGCTCAGAACTGTATGCTATAAGACAAAATTAATATTATAATTTAGAATCTAATAATAATCATTATACTGCCACAAATAAATGTTGATTAGAGTACTTGTTAAAAAATGATATTGTTTCCTTAATCAATAGGTGACTGAATGTTATTATAACTTTATCACATACCATCAATATTGTTATTTGTCATATAAATATGTGTTTATAATATATCTGTGTACTACTTAATTAAATATTTTAAGTTGTATGAATTATATTTAAAGTTATAAATTTCATATACTTACTACATACATAAATTACCAATTTATTTGAAAAACAAATCCTTGGCCATAATTTTTCACTACGTTTTTCTTTTATTTGAACACTAATTTTAATCATATTTAGGATCCTGCTTAAAATAAAAGAAACATTGATTGTAAATGTGCATAATTATAGGTTAAGTTACTGATACATGTTTTTTGAATATCAATATTCCTCAAACCGTTGTGAAAATTTGCTAAAAAAAAGGTTTGTTTTTATTAACATTATCTCCATGATAATGAATCATAAAATCAAGATAATCCAAAAAAATTCCTAAAAATATATTATTAACATGTTTTTCGAATAACTGCGAACAGAGATTTTAGACAAAATCTTATTTTATATAATAAGCGTAGTTGCCTTTTTTTAATGATATTCTAAAATTTCTCAATATGCTATCACTATGTCTTAAAATTTTTTAAATTACTTCATTTTGATTAAAAATTTGTAATATAGGAGTCAAAACAAAAAAATTTGATGTTTATGCATTTTGATATGAGAAATCAAGTTCAACTTCACGAAAAAGCAGAAAACCGCAGAAATCGCTTGGAAAAGAATTATAGGAAATATAAATTTGAATTTGTACAGCTGAATCCTTTCTATTGTCGAAAATAAAGTATTGATGTTGTATTTTTACTTATATTTATGCCTTTTTCTTCTTTAACCAGGAAATATCCATTTTTGAATATATATAAGTTTTGTGTAAAATATTTTAAGTAAATAATGCTACTGCAAACAAATTGTTGATATTTTGTAAGTAAAATAAATTTGTTTGATTATAAGAAAACACTATAATTTTTATCAGACATGATATCTTAAATTTATTTTGCTTTCAAAATTTATGTTTTAAAAAATTTGTTTTCGTGATATAAAATTGATAAGAAAACTATTTCTATACATATCGGAAATCAAAAACAAAATTAAAATGTGAATATTTATGTTATTGATTTATGTTTTTTTAATCATTCAGTTTTACACATAATTTTTAAGATAAAATTTGCATTTTGATTTATGAACAACTTATACGTACTTACACTTTAATTGATGCTTTTACAATTGATATAAGTGAGAAGTATCAATTAAAATGACGAAACATTAATGAAAATCAATTCATATGTGTCTTAATGAGCTTACCTTAAGTTATTGAATGCAAATGTTTTCATCCCTTAGAGATTTCTATTTGATGAAGTAAAATTCGGTCAAAAAATGCAATGTCTAATTAAATATAAAATCTCAGAAAATAATTAAGAGAGCAAATATAAGGAAATGAAGAAAATTTCTCAACAGCCTTACATGTGCATAAAATGGAAGTAACATGTGTAATAAAACACAATACTGAAAGAAAACATATAAAATAAATTTTGGAAAGAGAGAATGTAATGAAAGGATGCTTTGAAACCCGGATATAATAAATGCTAAAAAAGTGGAGCAGTACTCAATGTTCAACAGTAGTTAGGATTTAATCTAGGTCCAAAGAGCGCTATTCTACCACTAATACATGGTTAGCCAAGTAAAAATCCTTCCGGGCCACAATTTGATTGTAGAAAAATTATATATTTTTGGAAATGATGTAGGATTTTTATTATTTAAAAGCCAAACAACTAAGAATATTACATACTTATTTTTAATGGATATGATAAGATTATAAAACTTTAGAAGAATATTATTCCATTCCTGAAAATATATAATTTCCAAATCTTGAATAGTATAATGAGCAACAACATATCGTTCCAGAATATCCTAAGTATATTCTGTCAGAAAAACATGCTTGCTACTCCATATATTGTTCCAGTTTCAAACATATTTTACAGAAGATGATCTTATATAAAATCTATAATTATCATACATTAAAAGAAGACATCAATAGCTGCAAAGTAAGATGCAATATATAGTCTCAGTATCTCGTCTCTCAGCTTTGAATGGTCAAATTTTCATTGTTAATATCCGAGTTCTCATATCCAATAAAGACATTACTAGTCTATACCATCATTAAACTCATTTCAACTACAACACAATTGTTACCGATACATTTATTCTAATATGTCGGAAACAATCATATTTAATTTTGAGTACCTCTTTCTCTCTATGTAAATACATTTTGTTTAGATATTCAAAAGGAAAAAATTTGTTCTCTAATCATTTTGCATCTAATTAAAGTTTTCAGCAGCACAATTTCTTCTGCATATTTGACGCTTTGAGGTGAACAGAGTACATATCATTAGTCTGTGAGCACAGGGGTTACTTTCATTGAGCTTATTTCCTCAGCTTATGGCTAAAAGAAATTACCTCTGAATCTGAATAATGTTCTTTGTCTTCTCTTAAACAACTATTAACAAAATATTTTAATCCTCAATCATTGAGATAGTATGTAGGACAACTTATCTTGACCGAGGTCTAATATTCCTTGCTTCTTGGAATCGATTCTACAACTTTGAAGTGATGCTTCTTTCAATGCAAATCGCATCTACTGAAATTTTTACTTTTGGCCAGATTTTCTGATAATACACCATTTATCTATTCATTTCTAGATTTGAAAATGCAAACTAGATTCTTACTTTCTCAAGAAATCTTCTTAAAGCCAATTTGTTAATAGCATCAGTTGTCTTTTTCGTGATTACTAAGGTATTAAGATCCTCGTGGATGAAATCTATCCATTTGGGTTTCAATATTTAGGAAGAATTCCTGAAGATACAACCAGAAGAATCCATTTTATAAGATTGTCCTCTTTTATTCGAATTATATGGCTTGCCCTTTTGAATGTTATTCATAGATTCTAGTAAATAACCCAGTCCTAATATTTTCAATTAGTTTTTTCTCAAAACAAAATCAGATGTATAGAATTTCCCAACTAAGCTAATGAAAAAATGAAGATTCTGTGGAATTGCGAATTAAAATTTGCATACCTTTTCTAGTTTTTGATAAATAAACGATTATTTTCACTTTTTTTCTTTTTTGTTACTTTTTAAAATATGCATAGTTTATTCGGCGTTACTTATCGAAATATTTGCATAATTTCATTACATCAGATGTCTCCAAAATTTTTAATACATTTGGAATTTATATATTAGGAAATATAATTCTTTAGAGACTGAAAACTAAAGAATCAATAAAAATTTAAAATCCTTGTGTAATTGAATTCTTTAATAATAATTTTTTTAAAAAATTGGAGATGTAAGTAAATAATTTGAGGTAAATCCATGCATTTAACAATAGAAAATAAAGAATGATATTAAAAAAATTTTGAAATTTTAAAATTCTGCTCACTTACTACGTTGAATGATTTTTCAGGTTTTTTTTATCAAAAATATAAATAAAAAATCTGCGCTATTTATAATATTTATAAAATAAATCAACAATTTTTTTTTAATTGAAAACATTGAAACATCTTCGTAGAAATTTTGATGCATTAATATGATATAAATCATCATCATCTACTCAACAATATTTAAATGTTGGTATCTAACTTCACAAAAAAATTATCCAACACAATACAAAATAGATTAAATCAGTATGTTTCATCACTTCAGAGGACTCATATATTTTTTCTTTACTGAATTCATTTTATGGTTCCATTAACATTCCAAGTTGAATATATGATAATCCTTGATGTAACAAGAAGGGATCTGTGATTTATGGTGCAGTCTTCCATATCTACAACCTGATGGTTTCTTTATATCCCATCAAGTGAATAGACTTGGATTTGTATTATAGATAGGAAAGAAACTCCTAAAACTGATCTGGAAGTTATTTCATCGATATAACTTTAAAATATATTTTGATTTTAAGTGTATTTCTGATTTTTAATTTTGTAAGACATCAATTATTTATCTTTTTAATATTTGGATAATGGATAAATGGCAGCAGTTAATTTGTATATTTACACTATTAACTCTATTATTTACTCTATATTAACTCTTTTTTTTATTCAGATATTAATAAATATCTGAATTAATATATAATAACAGATATTAAAAAATTGGTAATTTCTTTATTCAGATATTAAGAAATATCTTAATAAAGAAATTACCTATTTTTTAATGAAAATTACAAAGCAGTTATTGGATGTATTGTTATGCACACAGAATAAACACGCTTCATTTTAAATATTGCTTTAAGAATATTAATATGATTCTCCTTCAAAACAATACTAAACTACTTTAAAGTTTGGATATACTCATTGTAGTACCCGAATATAAAAATAAATAGAATTCTCATCTTTAACAATCGTTAAAAATTTTTGTATACTTCTTTATTGCCAAAATAATTTACAAAAATTCATTTATTTTAATACCATTTTAAAATATAAACGAGCATCTTTTCTTAGTTTGTATTATTTGTTGCCAAGTGATTTTATTCTGATGAGTTTTCATTACTTTTTCCTACCATAAAAATGCTTTCTTTAATTTTAACTGTCTTATTATTAAAAAAAAACGCTAATATAAAGATGTAAGACAGACTTTTTTAATTTTTTTCGTTAAAAGAAAACTGTGCAGGATTGTAAATATTATTATAATTAAAATAGCATGTCAGAGACATTTAGGGACTGAAAATATATAGCGAATGAAACTACGAGCATTAAAACAATAAAATATCAACTAGTTCCATCCGATTCAATCAAGCATATTTCTGTTCAACTGATAAAAGTGGCCGTTTAGATATTCTGATGGTTATGCAATTTAAATATTAAATTTATCTAATTATAATATTGAATTTGTCTAACCAATGACTATTTTTGTAATCATGTTTTTTTTCTCAACTTAACCACTTATTCGTGACGTCTAGATTGGAATGCTAGTAGTAAAACATGATAAAACTAGAAGTATGATTGGGACAGCCTATTATGGGAAAAAATTTCAAGTAGATTTTGGTCAATGACTATCAAAAAACTTGGTCAAGCAAATATAATGACACAGTCAACCAGACACAAAGCATCCAGTCAATTAGCTTTCAAACCAAAACCAATATAGCCAAGTAAATATTTCGCTTATCATGCATATATATATATATATATATATATATATATATATATATATAT